>CM060846.1:380148011-380290511 GCA_030762175.1 Metallyticus violacea
TTCGCATTTGCTTATTATGTTCAATAAAGGCGCTTCTTATAGTCATTTGTGGTTCATTTAAACTTTACATTATTAGAATTTTTATGTTGACAAATATCACAGAATAAGCATTTTTTCTCCCTTCCCTCCCAAGAAACAAAACAAAACAATTAATATTTTCCCGGGCCAGGGTTTTAACCCGATCTCCACTGCTAAAGCCCAGCTAGGCACACAGTAGTCAATTCGGCAGAAATCGAAACGACTCGGGGGGCAGTGTTTATGGGATAATGTGTAAAAATTGTATAACTTGCCAATCCGCCGGGTGCGAAGACTCGCTCTATATCACGAGGGTAGGTTCATAAGTTTCCGGCCTCACTGATAAGGATTATCGCCTCCACAAAATTCTTACCTGTTTTCATACCTTATCTGTTAAGTAAATAACTGCAGCTGTACCTTCCACTCCGCTGTATTCAGTTGTTCATACATAGTTGCATAAAGAAGGCTCTGTGTAGAAGATTGTGACATGTTCAAAATGGAATTTCGAGCTGTCATTAAGTTATTCACAAAAGGAGGACTAACTCCAAATGAAATTCATCAGCGATTGGATGATGTATATGGAGAAGCATCCCCCTCACATTCTACCGTAAAAGAATGGGGCAAACTTTTTCGAATGGGTCGAGAAAACTTTGAAGACGAAAAGCGTGTAGGTCAGCCCTTGGAAATGCTCAGTCCGGAAAACATCGTGCTTGTAGAAGAAGAAATTATGGAAGACCGGGGTCTCAAAGTTACAGAAATAGCAGCAGGGTTGGGCCTTTCTAAAACAACAGTCCTTCGAATTATACATGAGCATTTAAACGTGAATAAGTTTAGTGCAAGATAGGTACCTAAACATCTTTCCTCAGCCCAAAGCAGCAACGAGTCATCTGTTGTCAGGCATTTTTGGATCTCTGCCGTGGCAACAAGAGAGAAGTTCTGCAAACCATTGTTACAGCAGATGAAACTATGGTCCTCTACTATGATCCTTTGTCCAAAAGAGAATCAATGGAGTGGCGTAAACCTGGCGATGCACCGCCTCTAAAGGCTAAGGTCACTCAGTCAACCAAGAAGATCATGGCCACAATCTTTTGCGACTGTGAAAGAACATTTTTCATTGCCTTTAAGGAGAGAAACACCATAGTAAATAGGAAGTACTATGCTGACTTACTGCACAGACTACGTGCTTCCATCAAAGAGAAAAGACGAGGAAAGATGAGTGGTGGTGTGCGCCTCTTCCACGACAACGCGCCTGTGCACACAGCTCCTGTTGCAAAGGAAACTGTACTGAAATGTGGCTTCAAGAAGATCGACCATCCACCTACAGCCAAGATGTAGCTCCCAGTGATTATTTCCTCTTCTCAAAACTCAAGAAGGACCTTCGAGGAAGGAATTGTAAGGGTGGTGAAAAAGTGATGCATGCTATTTATGCCCATTTTGCAGAAAAGACTTCTGATTATTTTTGGGAGGTGGGATTGAAATGTTAATTAAAAGATGTGAGAAGTGTATTGCAATAAAGGATAATTATTTGAAACGTGAATATAGTTTTTGTCCTTATCATACCTAGAAAATAGTTAGGCCGGAAACTTATGGACCTACCTTCGTATAAGCCCAATAAATGAACCAATAAAATAAGCAGGGGGACTTGTTTTGATTCACATTATGTATTAACGTGAAGGAACTCTAAATATTCCACACTTTATAAAATGCACTTTTAATTATAGTATGGTGGCGTCTTAATAATGGAATATGAATTAATTAATTACATCTTAAATAAAGTACTTAAGTGCCTGTAAGGTGATTTAAAATACATATGATAAACTAAACCTGAATCTCGTTCTTGGTTTTATAGTTGCAACTTACGTATAATGAGCGTTTCTGTAAATTTGAACATAAGAATATTCTCCAAAGATATATTGCCTCAAATCTAAAACGCATAATTATTAGGAAAACTCTAAGCTATTCAAGGCAACCGAAAGCATTTTATTTTAAATTAACTTTACTTAATGCTCTGGATATGAAATACATCATCTTCCTATAATCTCCGCTTTTACATATCTAACATTTTAATCCAGTGTTCACATTTTATGTATCCATTCCCGTCGCTTTATCTAACCCGCATGCTTTACGCTACATGTCATTGCGGCATGAGAATATGCAGCAATGGTTGAGTTCCACTGTAAAAGGATGGATAGTTTAGGAGTATAAATTACGTGGTTTCAAAGCTGTTGATATCCTGCAATGGACGAGTGAGCACCAAAATTAATTTCCAGAATTATAATGGCATTGCGGGTCTCATACAGAGATGAAGTTATGCCCAAAATTATATTTTTCACAATACATGTGATACCGGGTGCTCTTCTGTTTATGACTATAGCTTCATTTGTTTGCACGATTAGTGTAAAGCATATTAAAGTAAATGGTAGCATTTATGAATTAACTGCAGTTTTTATAAATGAGAGCTGAGTATAATGCATGTGTTTATTCCTTAAAGAGCAACAATATCCTGCTAAACATTTAATCTTATCACCACCACTTTTCTTCCACTTCTTGATTTAAGTTACTAATACTTTTTCCTTTGGTAGAATAATCGGCTTTTTAGTCTGTTCTTGCACAACGCTCATACATGTCGTGCGTTCCTTAGGCAACCCAATACATTATCCCTACGTTTTGGATGTCATTCGGGCGACACTGTTTCTTTCTCCTATCACGTCTATTTCCGCAGCTCAGATGCTGGCGCGTCTGTTTCTCAACTGTCTGACCGCCAGTCGGGACATGTAACCTGACTGTTGTTTATTCTGAAACTTTCCCTTATATTAACAAAGACTGGTTCTTCGTCCATTACCACCCCTTGAAGATAAATGCTTGCTTCACCATACTTGGGCTCTCGGCTGTTTAATAAGAGGTTAGCATAGTCAAATGTGCGCATGTGCTATTCAACTATCTCTTGCAAGTCAAAATTTAACGTCACAGCGGGGCTCATTTATGTCTTCATGATCTGCACCCAGTTTATTCGTAAGTTTTTCTGAAATCCCTTAGTATGTGAAATATATTTTGCTCTTTCGTATCAAGTCCATCCTTCCCGTCGGTCCTGGTGGTGTAGTGGTAAACCCAGGATCTGCTAAACCCAAGATCGCGGGTTCAAACCCGGTCAGGATCGATGGATTTTTTCGGGCGTAAAAATCCTAAGCGTGGCTTCCTCCGGAAGGGAAGTAAAGCCGTGGGTCCCGTGTCGTACATTTACGGCACGATAAAGAACCTCAAGCCTGATAGAAGAGGCCTCTGAGCAAAATTTGTTGGCTTGAATAGAATGGGACGCTGATGACCTGAGATATTAAAGAGCGTCCATAAATAAAAAAAATTAACACCAAAGTATGAAGTCCATGTTCAAATTCAGCAAGTAAATGTGCAATCTATTAAACCTCCATTCAAATAAGAACGTACAAGAAAGGTTTTGCTTCCTGATATACTCTTGCTGAAAGTCATAGCACGTAAAAATTTAACATTAAATATGCCTCTTATTTATTTCCATCACTCATAGTTTTCAAGAAAGCCTGTTTTTTATTTTAAATATTCTACGCTTACATGGTCCACTTAGTATGCCTAACCAAGTGAGCAATTGTTTATTTGATTGGTTTATTATCAATTTCCTTTAGCCTTTGTTGTTGCGAATTTGCAGATAAACTAAATTTTATTTTATAGGTAAGCCTGTTTTATACAACAACATTCGATTAGTATGAATTAGTAATTATATTTCTGTTTCGGATTCTGCTGTGCATGCCTATGAAAGTAAGTTTAAATTATTGTGAAAGGTTTGTCAGGAATTTTTACATTATCACAGCCCTGCATAGTTTCAACATGTCCTAATCTCAGAAGTGTGTAAATCGTAACAACGTGCTATGTGACTATTCGTCGGCAGTTTATAATTAAATCTCAAAGAAGGACAAAAAAAAAAAAAAAACTGGTAGACGTTTTGGTTGCTCAGTTTTGTTCATCTTGCTCAGCTGAAGTTAGAGCTTGCCTTAATGGAAAAGCATTCCACCCTAGAGACCACACTTCTAATTGTTATTTTTGTTGGACAGAGTTTTGTGGTCACATCTAAAACGAAATATTTCGACATGTACCCCCACATATCCCATTAGCTATGAGACCGACACTCCATGAGTTCTTGAATGAGGAACCAGGAAGAAGCAAGAAGTAAGTTGCACGTATCCTGACAAGGAACTTGATATGCTCATGTAATGTCCCAGAGTGTATAAGAAGAAAGAACTCATTACAAGAGTGCAATTTTCTCGAAACAAGTGTCTGTGTTGCAACCATGAAACAGACATATTGCATTTCTTTTCTTCAAATGCAATAGTCGCCTTCTGCAATGAAATATTTTGGACAATCTCACAATCCAAAAAAAAAAAAAATGTCAAACTTTCTTAAACGCCTCCAAGAATAAGCCTCTTCAGATAGAAAACGCGTAGAAAGAGAGCATGCAACTTCTGTTACAGAATGTAAAGTGCAACCTCATAAGTGTTCGGTTCAACCTTTTACATGCAGGAATAGCAGGGCAACAACTTGTCATTACTCTAAACACACTGATAAGTGTTTACGTGTATTTAGTTATGTTTTCATGTATTTCATTAGGTTGATATGCATTCATGAAATTTAATCAGGTTGACATGTATTTAATTATAATGACACGTGCATATTTCAATAGGTTGATATGTTCATTTTATCATTTCATATAATATGTGAAATGTGATGCCACACAAAACGGAATGATATACTATTATAAACAGAAGTAACAGTTTAATTTAAATAAATGACACCGTTTCAATCATGTTAAAGAAGCTGTTAATAGCCAAAATCAGAATGATAAATGGTCTTCATGTATCTGGGAAGTAGAATATGAGTATTGATAGACTAAAGAAGACATTCCTTAGACATCAAACTTGGGTTGTTAAACAATTTTATAAAGGCAAAGGCCCGTCAGACACAGGCATTCCAATTCGTGCAGAGAAAATTTTCTGAAATTGACAAAGCCAAAATTAAAAATTAAAAATGGCATCCTAAAATTATCACTCTTATGAAAAATGATAGTTTTTTGCGATTCTTCAAAGAAATGAAATGACAGCATGGGAAGCTTTGAACGCATTAATTGAAAATGTTTTGGTAAACCTGGAACACCGACCGAACTACGAAGAAATAGTTGACAACATAATAGGATACGACACGTCCTTGAAGATTCATTTTCTTCACAGTCATCTGAACCTTTTTCCAAATTTGTTTATTTATTTATCAATAATATATTTTTACATAACATTAAAATATTTTAAATTTACTACATGCCGGACCTTTGTCTCTGGTTCCTCAGCGATTATTCATTGGAACTTTCTGATTAATAAGGTACGGGTACATACAAACAAACATGATTTTATTCGAAACATTCGTGGATACTTAACATACTTTATCTACATTATAATAACATCCGGTTATCTGCACAATGAAGTTCCTTCTTCTTGCATTTTTCTTATATCACCATTTTTCACCATACTCTCGTTCTCTCCTTAACAATTCTAATCCATTTCTCCTTTAATTTTCCAAAATATTCGTCTATAAGTTTATTATTCCTTATTCCTATATCCCTATTCTATATCCTTATTCCTATATTGCTATTTTGCTTCCCATACGCCTACCTCCATCTCTTTACCCTTTCATGCTTTACTAAACAATGAAAAGTGCCTGAAATCTCTCCACGCATAGCATACCTTTCCCCATTTTCCCTTCTGAAAGCGTTTAAAACAGCGCTCCTGTTCGCACCCTTCCCTTCCAAATGCATCACAACAACCCACATATTTCTATCTCCTCCACTTCTTGTTAATTATTCTGTAAAGTACCCCATACTCTTACCTCTTTATTACCCCAATTTTTGCGTTAACTTCCTTTCAAAACCCTTCTCTATTTTCACCCCTAAATTTCCACACTTCCCTTATCCCAATTTCCTGTAATGTTTCTCGCACGTCTCCCTTGCAATTATTACCTCTCACCTTTGGCATTTCCCAAACTCCTTTAGTACACCATGCTCACCTAATTTAAAAATCCTGTACCGATATTTTAGAATTTTCTCCACCACCAAACCCTTCCCAACTCAGTTAAAGCTACTCCATTTCGTGAGGCTTTAGGCAATCCCAACACCTCTGTACAAAACACCCTATGAATTAAATAAATTTTCAACTAACCCTTAAAAGTTCCCCATGCTTCTACTCCGTATAACATTTTGAGTGCACTACCATTTCGTACAATTTCTCCCATCATTTTATTGATATATGTGGAATTTTAATTGCTCTCGTGCCTACTTTATCTTTAACAACAATTTTCTCTCCACCCTTCACTGCTTGAAAACCTCACCGCTTGTCGTATGCGGTGATAGATTTCACTAATCTCTACATTGAAAGACACTATCAGGGAAAATAACATCAACAACGCTGGCAACTTAAAAGAGAGACACAAACTACATACATGAGAAAGGCACTTGCAAAAAACATTCAGTTAAGATGTATGTTAGTACTTTGGTAAATTAATATAGGATAGCTGCGCCAATGAATGTGTTTTTTTTTCTTTAAAAATGGTAATAGAGACGCTTATATTATTTTATTTGCCCCAATCTTTAATGAAGTATTTTGTTAAAAACAAATATCGTGGTGCTTAATTGATCATTAATTAAGCTAAGACCAAGCAGGCATAAATTAAATTAATGCACAGATATAGTAACATTATAGTATGTCTGGCAATGCAAATATATTCTAAATGAAGCAAAATATATAAATCTTTACGTGATTGCACATTTCTGGTGTAAAATAAGAACTTAGCGAGAAAGACCCGGTTTCATGAAAGAAGTACAAAGTACATTCAATGTGTAATTCTTAACAAAGTTAAGAGAGGCAAAAATGAACACAAAGTGATAGTGACGTTTGACTGTTGAACCTTTCTTGAGGAAAGCATAGGAGAATACATGATAGCATCATTGAAAAACTGAAATTAGGAACATTTACTATTTGTTTACATTTAGGGTACACTTTATGCTTTCTTCAAATATGCACAAAAGCACGAGGGAATATTGCAAAATTTTAACAGCATATATTATTATGGCAGTTTTTGCCATCCCTGAGGACAGATTTTGACACACCCACTGTGTCTTAGCAAGCAGCAAGCTATTTATCATTGGTTGCTCTCTTTGACTGAATATAAGTTTATGGTCACAATGTTTCTGGAATAATAAGAGACTGCGTTTCTAGACAACTCCATTATCATGCATGAAGTTGTTACACGGCATGTGTTTCCAGTCACCAACCTTGAGAGATGGTTTCATTTAAATGCTGCTTTCTTTGTTAAGTTCGGTGATACACTCGTTTCTAGTCCGTTCCATCAAATAGAAAGCGCGCGTACATGAAGCAAACCTTGTTCTGGCGAGATAATACAATGCACCGGAAGAGTAGACGTGCGAACAGGTAGACTGAGCAAACACGTAACATGTCTTGCAGTGACACTGCCCATGTCACTCTCGGTCCAATTTCCGTAAATTACTCCCAATTTACGAAAAAAAAAATGTTGCTTTGTGCTGTTTTAAACGGTCTTTAGTTGTACCACTGCAGCAATGAGTTTTCCTTGTAAAACTTTTAATTTTAATTTCGCTTCGGAGATTTTTTTTTTATTGATTTATTTGTGGACGCTCTTTAACATCTCAGGTCATCAGCGTCCCATTCAACTCAGGGCGTGAAACGGCCGACAAATTTTGCTCAGAGGCCTCTCTTTCAATTCTTTTTCGTGCCGTAAATGTACGACACGGGACCCACGGCTTTACTTCCCTTCCGAAGGAAGCTATACTTACGATTTTTACACCCGAAAAAATTCATCGATCCTGGCCCGGTTTGAACCCACGATCTTGGATATAGGAGGCAGGTATGGTTACCACTACACCACCAGGACCGACTCGCTTTGGAGAGGAAAGCATAAAAATGTACATTGTTTTAAGAGTTAGCATTGAAGTCAAGTTTAATACTCCATCCGCTTTTCAATACTCACTTTCAATAGGTGGTTAACTTTATTATGTTAATATGGATGTCCTGTAAAAGGGAATAGTAAAATATTAAATAAAATTCTGATCGTTTAATAAAATTTATGTATGATTATATTATTATTATTATTATTATTATTATTATTATTATTATTATTATTATTATTATTATTGCCATTGCACAAAGTTTCCACATTATTTTACACCATTTGTGATAAGCTACTTTTGAGTAAAGATCTAGATACCAAGAAACCATTTACTACGTAACTATAAAGGCCGCATTCTCTTAAAGGAACATTTATTTTCATTATAAATATGGCCTACTGGTAGCCATACTTACCTCGTAGAACTAAGGTTGCCGATTTGCATCCTGCCAGGACCGATAGATTTTTAGGACGTAAAAATCTTAAGTATGGTTTCCTTCGGAAGGGAAGTAAAGCAGTGGTCCTGTCGTAGATTTAGGCATGTAAAAGAAACTCAATCCTGAATGAAGAGGCCATTTATCAAAATTTGTCGGCCGTTGCACGCCCTGAATTCAATGGGATGCTAATGACCTGAGATGGTAAAGAGCGTCCGTAAATAAATAATTCATGATAATATTAAAAACTCTTTTTGGGTGTAGGCATTCAGCACAAACGCCTAAAAACAAGCATTCTTGCATTCTAGAATCTTTGTCATGAGTTTTTCATTTCCCATTGAAAGTGTTTAAATTAAGATAGGTGGATAGCTTTGTAACATTACAAATTGTTCAATTTTTATTGTGCGTTTTGTTAAGGTTTGTATTAAAGTTTTTCGACAGAACTTAAAGCTGTAGAGTACGAACTCAAATGCATGAATAGATGTATCAACATTTCCTTCAGAGTTTTTTGCTGTTTTTTTTAATTCGAGAACCTCAATTTTTGGCACTTTTCATCACAAAAGTGTCCCACCAATTTTATTAGATTCACTTAAATTTTAATACTCAATATACCGGTTAGCTTTACCTTAAATACCTTAAACAAACTGCATCTAAAAGTATCTATTTTAAAACAATAAAATACTAACGCAATGATAAAAACAAGAAAATGTGAACTACATAAAAACCTTAAATACTGTAATTTAAGTAACGAAAAATGTGGATACTGGTTAATTAATAAGAAATTCAAGGCAAATGCTTTATTATAAAACAACTAAAAGACAGATATTAATTAATAACATATTAATCCATGCAAAAGGAATGACAGGAACTAAATGAATCTTTCATATAGCATTTCGCATATGTAAGTAAAATTTCAAAATGTTCAATTCATATTTTAGGTTTTTAAATCTGAACATAGCTGTTATGTGAACATGTATGAAATTGGATTTTATCTCACATTTTACTTTCCACTTTTATGTTCTACATTGGAATTATCCGCTTTAAAGCAAATCTCCAGTGGCGTGCTACCAAGCTAAAGAAGCAGCTTCTGTCCGGTACATAATAAATAATTTGGTCTCTTCACGCCGACACATTATGAAAGTGTGCGTTCTCCGTCCTTGTTTATTCAATTAAGAGTTACAACAGCTTGCCTTCGCTGCCAGAGGTATATCCTCTTATATCAAGGGCCCTTTACGAACCCAGAACTGGTGCACGAGTGTAAATGAATTGTCTCGGTGTGTCAGAGAAGAGCATTTTTATTGGCTTACCCGAGATATCCTTTAAGCTCAGACAAATCTTAGCAACTTTAGTAATTCTTAGCTCAACATTTCCACATTCACAAGAACCATTGGTATTCCGTTAAAGACGTAGAAACGTTTAATCTGTCTTATAATTGATAGATGACATTATCCGCACCCCAACACTGAACAATGGTTTCGTCATTAACAGACGTGTTCATTGAGCGCTGATCGGTGAATGCATAGGCTTGTCTTAGAGATGAAGTTCTCTCATATTTGCGCCCATATCGTTTTTGAAGGGGGCCTAGTTGAGGGATCAGAGTGACTTAACCCCAGTCAAATCATCACGGATGTAGAACGCTGCTATCTGAAAGACTTCCGCTTGGTGATAGTAACATCTGTACAAATTCGTGCATAAATCATCGTTTCGGATGCTAAAGATAAATATTTTATCAGATAAACATCTTATGTGGTAAGGTCGGCCCTGGTGGTGGTAAACCAAATCAACAAATCTTATGTGGTACCTTGCATCTTTGTAATCAATTAATGCCTTGCATTGCGCCTATGGTAAGTATGTGTACCTGATCTCAAAGCTTAGGGATATCCAGAAGTAAGAAGTTCAACAATTTGAACAAAAAATGTTAGCTTTTTAAATTTCATAATAGTTCTCCAAATAACTTTACTATAAACTGTTTTGGTTTGCAAGTTCTAGCCAGTTTCCATTTTTAGTCGCTTCATTGACCACTCCCTTGCAAAATAAAAATATCTCATATTTTAAAATGCGTGCACTGATTTTAAAATAATCGCATTTGAATGTAACTATGCCAGTTACAGTTTCTAGAATTTTAAATTTAAATTATAATTTTCAGCAAAAATATCTGCAAATCTTAGGATGAATCGTTTTTAAAATATTTAAAAACAACGAACAATAAAATTCAGGGCCAATTTCATCACTACACATCTTTAATTTTGCGTACAAAATTTAATTACCTGCTACAAAAAAAAAAAGGTAAAATTAGCTTTTTACGAAGAAAAATGCTAAAATTTTATAAAGTAAAATAATAGCAATGAAATGTTTGCACACATAATTGACATTAAATATGTAAGATACATGTATATAATGCCCTCGGGATTATAAGGTTAATGGAGTATATTTTTATGAAGAGGAAGATTTCAATTCTTTTATAGAATGTTAAAAACCAGAACGTGTGCATTTGCATCAAACTCCTAAAAATTGCTCTGAATACACTTAAGTTTAAAGCCTATTAGTCTCTCCTCATTGATCACTGAAGTTTTCATTTACAGCAGTGGTGGGCAACGCCGAATCCTAAATATTACGTATTTAAGTTTTTGTTGAAGTTTCTTTATGAACAACGAAAAAAAAAATGAACTATAGTTAGTGATTTACGATGAAATAAGGAGATTTTGATTCATAACTGTCATGTAATGATTCGCATTAGCAATAAATTTATGACAGTTTGTTATTTAGGAGCATTGTGAACAATGAAATTATTTTAAATTACAATATTTAATTGGTTTTTACACAGGTAATGTACTAACATTTTAAATTCCGGCATGTCAGCTGTCATTGTGTACGTGTCTTTTAGCTACGAAAGCTATCGGTACTGGTGGTCGGGTGCTAATCATACTTGCCTCGTAAATCCAAGATCGCGGGTTCAGTCCGGCGAGGTGACGATGAATTTTTTCGGGCGTAAAAATCTAAGTATGGCTTCCTTCGGAAGGGGAGTAAAGCCGTGTTCTAGATTTACGGTACGTAAAACAACCTCTGAGTAAAATTTATTAGCCGTTTCACGCTCAGAATTGAATTGGAAGTTGATAACCTGAGATGTTAAAGAGCGTCCGTAAATAAACCGAATCAACAAATGAACGGTTGTTGTTGCCCTATCGTTATTTGCCTCTCCCTCTCGCTGTTGTCCGATGAACTTCCTGATTAGGTCATCCTCTGGTGAGATTCCAAACTCACCTTTGTTGTACTTTCCCAAACGGTTAGTTTCTTGAGCAAATGTTGGCAGCTACAGCAGGTATTTCTTTTTTCTTATATATGGCGTATCTTAAATGTTACATATAAGGTTAGTGAACTAAGTGTTTTGTAGATAATTAAAACTAATGAGACACAACTAAAAAACTATATCTAGTACGGTAGGCTCTCCTTCAGTTTTGAATTTTATTATATTCCAAAGAGGTGATTTATTTAATTTCATTAATCTAATTTTACAACTTTTTGTAAATGCGCTTTTAATTTTTAAATATTTTAAAGTGTTATTTTACACCTTCAGTGGATTCATCAACATTTATGAAAATCCAAATGATACACGTTCATTCAGTTCCGGCTCATTTATTGATTTCCTTGCTGCATTGTCAGCACTGAGCTGCAACCGGCTCTTCCTCTTCTGATGTTGCACCGACCTGCTGCTGAGTTTCGGAGACAGATCTAAGCTCCGACATTTTTTAAATTCACTTATAGGACCAAATCTGAACCTGTATATAATTAAAGCCCCATGGTTCATGTTGTGTAAAGTGAAGAGACCAAATCTCACGTTCGTGTTATTGTTCACCGTCACATATGTTTTATCGTTCCTTTAAATGGCAAATTAAACCCGTGTCTTGTAATTACACATGCCAAAATGTATGCTCCTTTTATTTTCGCGGAAGCTGCGGTTTCAGACCACATCTGAATTGCTGCAACCATAACTACAATAGGATATTTGTATACTACATTGCTATGTCTAAACAAGACGAACTACTCTCTCATTTTGCAACAACATTAGAATTTATCGTAACCAAACTTTTCCCAACAACTTGATATTCATCTTGTCAACTTGATTTTAACCAATGTAAAAGTACCAAGATCTAAAAAAGCAGCTAAAGCAATTTTAAGAGGCGTACTTAAGCAGGCCTTTCTACCGCAGAAAATATTTTCAAATAGGTGCCTGTCAGGGTGAAATGCTACAAAATTGCGCGTGTTTTTAATGGTGCTTAACACCCGTTTCACTGCTTTAGCGATAGACACTGATGAAGTGATTAATTTGGAAAGGAAGATTCCAGGCCTAACTTTAGGGTACATTCCCAACACTTGCCATTAAACCTGGGAAAATGTCCCAGCCAAGGACAGTTCTAGTGGAGCTCAAACCGCAGAACTCCCGTTCTAGAGTTCATGCTTTAGCGACTTTGATCACCCATTGTGGTACCACGTGCATGCCATAAAAGCAAACATTTGTAATTAAAATGGATAGACACTTTACACATAATTAGGCACAAAGGAAATTTGCCTGATGGGTAGCATCTCATGTACAAATAACAATGATGTTCTTCGTAGAGCTCACATAACATTGCTACAGGTCTCTGATGGGTAGCATCTCATATACAAATAACAATGATGTTCTTCGTAGAGCTCACATAACATTGCTACAGGTCTCTGATGGGTAGCATCTCATGTACAAATAACAATGGCGTTCTTCGTAGAACTCATATAACATTGCTACAGATCTCTGATGGGTAGTATCTCATGTACAAATAACAATGGCGTTCTTCGTAGAGCTCACATAACATTGCTACAGGTCTCTGATGGGTAGCATCTCATGTACAAATAACAATGATGTTCTTCGTAGAGCTCACATAACATTGCTACTGGTCTCTGATGGGTAGCATCTCATGTACAAATAACAATGATGTTCTACGTAGAGCTCACGTAACATTGCTACAGGTCTCTGATGGGTAGCATCTCATGTACAAATAACAATGATGTTCTTCGTAGAGCTCACGTAACATTGCTACAGGTCTCTGATGGGTAGCATCTCATGTACAAATAACAATGATGTTCTTCGTAGAGCTCACGTAACATTGCTACAGGTCTCTGATGGGTAGCATCTCATGTACAAATAACAATGGCGTTCTTCGTAAAACTCACATAACATTGCTACAGGTCTCTGATGGGTAGTATCTCATGTACAAATAACAATGGCGTTCTTCGTAGAACTCACATAACATTGCTACAGGTCTCTGATGGGTAGTATCTCATGTACAAATAACAGTGATGTTCTTCGTAGAACTCACATAACATTGCTACAGGTCTCTGATGGGTAGCATCTCATGTACAAATAACAATGGCGTTCTTCGTAGAACTCACATAACATTGCTACAGGTCTCTGATGGGTAGTATCTCATGTACAAATAACAATGGCGTTCTTCGTAGAACTCACATAACATTGCTACAGGTCTCTGATGGGTAGTATCTCATGTACAAATAACAATGGCGTTCTTCGTAGAACTCACATAACATTGCTACAGGTCGCTGATGGGTAGCATCTCATGTACAAATAACAATGGCGTTCTTCGTAGAGCTCACATAACATTGCTACAGGTCTCTGATGGGTAGCATCTCATGTACAAATAACAATTATGTTCTACGTAGAGCTCACATAACGTTGCTACAGGTCTCTGATGGGTAGCATCTCATGTACAAATAACAGTGATGTTCTTCGTAGAGCTCACATAACATTGCTACAGGTCTCTGATGGGTAGCATCTCATGTACAAATAACAGTGATGTTCTTCGTAGAGCTCACATAACATTGCTACAGGTCTCTGATGGGTAGTATCTCATGTACAAATAACAGTGATGTTCTTCGTAGAGCTCACATAACATTGCTACAGGTCTCTGATGGGTAACATCTCATGTACAAATAACAATGGTGTTCTACGTAGAGCTCACATAACATTGCTACTGGTCTCTGATGGGTAACATCTCATGTACAAATAACAATGATGTTCTTCGTAGAGCTCACATAACATTGCTACAGGTCTCTGATGGGTAGCATCTCATGTACAAATAACAATGATGTTCTTCGTAGAGCTCACATAACATTGCTACAGGTCTCTGATGGGTAGCATCTCATGTACAAATATCAATGATGTTCTTCGTAGAGCTCACATAACATTACTACATGTCCCTGATGGGTATCAGCTCATGTACAAATAACAATGACATTCTTCGTAGAACTCACATAACGTTGCTACAGGTCCCTGATGGAAACAGTAGCTCATGTACAAATAACAATGGCATTCTTCGTAGAACTCACATAACGTTGCTACAGGTCCCTGATGGAAGCAGTAGCTCATGTACAAATAACAATGGCGTTCTTCGTAGAGCTGACATAACATTACTGCATGTCCCTGATGAGCATAATGTCACCTTGAAAGAGTACGAAACCTGCAATAAAATGAGAATTTGTTTCCCTGTTGATTGTCAATATCTTCAGAGACTCCTGAGGCAATACGCGCGAGAGAAAGATTAATTTATCGTGTCACTATAAGATATTATAGTGTTAGTCAATGAATGATCTCAGGTTTCTGCATGAAGAAACTTTGATACACCGAGCCACACTCTTAGAAGCATTATGTATTAGAATGTTATTTCTTTTTGTACCAACACTGTCTATAATGCTATGTGACGGACGTGAAAATATGCAGGTGTATAAAGTTGTGGATAATATAGATGGGTTAAAGAAATAATCGGAACAAGTAAATGGAAAATTATCAACAAACGTATGAAGTAGATGTTATTTACACTGAAGTCAGTTTTTCCAAGGGTGGATTTATGTACAACCAGTGTTTTTTATTCAACAGATTATAAAAACAAAATTAAATTTATTAGAAATAGGTCGATATCAAGAAAATTCGGAACCTATACGTGTCTACTTATACATGTTTATGCTCAATGTTTTAATTTTTTTATCAACAAATACTTTTTTATTTTATTATCTTGAAATGTGTTAATATATGAAACCAATAGATTTTAATTTCCTTAGTGAAAGAATATCTTTTTTTATGAAATATTTAACACCTTTTCAATTATATTAGTGCTTCGAGGGGCTGAATCAACTTCTTAAATTCACCATTTTGGATAATGTTAAATTGCCCGTTTGGCTCTGCATTCAAGTATACTATTTTCCTGGCAATTAGCCTAAATCGACAAATCCTGGTTTAAAATCGATATTATTGTCCAGAAAAGACGAAAGTATAGGTTGAAACATATTAAAGTAGTTTTTTAAAGCTTTTATGTCAAAAATGTTTGGCAAAAGGCTACAGATGTAAATACAAAAGTGCATTATAAGCAAAGCAAACAGTGTAGTAACATGTACTCTATGTTTGATTTAGCCATGTAAACACAGCTAGAAATCCTATTTTTCGTTATGGGTTTTATGGAAGTTTGTTTTTGATTATGGTTATGGTCGTCTTTGTCGAACGACATATAATTTGTATGCAAGAAGTAAAGCAAAACAGGCTACCGCACACTCTGTTTTCACCTCAAAGTTTCTTTCTGAACAAAACGCGCATTTCGCTTGGACGAAAATCTCGCCGTAGACTTGCAAACCTCAAAATCGCGGGGTTGGCGAGGAAAGGACCTTTTGACAGTTCAGCGCGACGCTTGTAGCACAAAGCTCGCAACTCTGCAAACGCGATACGGAGGAATTCCTTCACGAGTGCAGGCAGAACGATAATGCGTTCCACCAAGAGAGCGATGGACACCCTTCAGATGGTACTAACGTAATCTGCCCATACAACACTAAAATTGAATAAGGTCATAAATACACAAACTTATGAATTTTCTTTAAGTGGCACATCGCAGGAAATTATAGAGGAAATTACTTTCATTAAATGTTATTAGTAATACTGCAACTGAATGCTTTCGTAGTTTGGTAGCAGACTTCAAATATGGCCATAATAAAGTGAATGAGTAAATGTGGAAAATGAATATCACGGTTAAAACATTATCCCTGGCCTCTTGGTATTTCTCTTCTAAGAAGCTTGCGGCCTAAGTCTGCAATCTGATATCTGGGTGGAATCTTTCCTCCTGTCTTCAATAACGACACTAAGATTTTCAGACGTGACTGAAGAAGTGCCCAAATACGTTTATTTCATCGGCATGCGCACTAACGGTGGGGCTCTTACAGCTGGCAGAAAATTTCTGCAAAGTGTTAGAAATGTGCAATTTTTTTTTACCATGGAATCGTCTGGAACAAAATGTTAGTTCCAATTCCAAATAGGGACAGCATGAAACAATTTTTGTAGTGCAACATAGCACAATTCTTTAATTGTTTTGAAGAATTAGAAAAATTTTCTGTAGCATGAAAATGCAATGTTTTATTATATGCCAGTCAGTGAATGCGAAAATAGAATAATAAAATGTTTTTCAGAAGAAAAACCGAACATGGTACATAAAGTATTCTGAAATTATTTTCATGACAACTTATGTCTCTGTTACTGAATAAAAAGTCATTGTACTGCAAAGTCCATACATATTAGATATTAGATTTAAATTTGTCATTCAGTACTTCGCTGTTCAAAACAGTACGTCTCTTTTACATAAAGATTAAAACCATTTTAAAATTTTCGTAATAGGGTTATGTTATATTTTATGCGCGTGAATGACCTAATTACTTGCACTGTCTGTGAGAGTATTTGTGTTTCTTCAGATGCATCTTCCTTCATTGAGAGCAGCCATGACATAAGTCACTTTTGCTTGTAGAATCTGGTGAATGGTCAAATGATCTTTCAATTTTAGATGAACTTTTGGAAGCGTTTCTTTGTTCAGATTATTCAAAAGGCTGTTTCTTGTGACATTCCATCAAAGAGAGTAGGAACTCTTTCTCCTCGCAAACGTGAGACGCCCTTTCAGGAAAATATCCACTGTGCACCTTTTCCGGATCAATATAACAGGCTCTTCAGTCCCAACAACTCTCTCAGTTCTTTGAACCTTCATTAATTTCCATATATATATATTCTTGCCTTAGACACGTTATACCCATTTGAATGTATTTAAATTTAATTAACAATTGACTACTATTGACTTGAAGGTAATGGTTACAGAAAACCCATCCTGCTTTTTAGAGCATGCGTTCTTGGATTACTATATGTTCAGAGAACTATCGAAAAACATACAAGAATCAATCATTACAGTGGTGAAAAAAATTATTGAGCGCACTCTGAGAGCAGTGAATCACAACTTCGTTTTTAAAAACGGTTCGCCTGGATCAATATCACTGAGTATGCCACCTGCTTTGTTGTTTTACATCGGATGTGTAAACAGGAGAATTAACATGTATGAAGACGTGGCTCAGAGGTAAAGCACGCGCTTTGAGCGTTGGCGTTAAGGATTCAAATCTTAGTGAAAATAATTTTTTCCTGATGTCGACCATGTCTAAAGCATAGTGGGTAAAAGTGTTCCTCTCCCATACTTTGCATTCTTACATTAAACTAACAAAGATTTTCCACGACTTTTTGATTCTAGATTACGTATTAGCTTGTGTATATATATATAATTAGGTTAATATATATATATATGCTGTTGATATGTATTAGAACTAACACCTCCTAATACTGGCGATAAAGCCTGATGGTTATCTTGTCTTTCTTTTTGTCATTTTTACAGATTTATGCAGTGTCCCATTTATTTCCGACAGAGAGCATACATCGCTCCACTAATTCCAAATGAGCATTTATTAAATTTATAGCAATGGCACAGGCCGGTGATTAGCGTGCTACCGTTTTCATTGATATTTCACAGGAGCATACGGCCATCAGAGCAGACGGTATTTGAAGCGTTCCATCGTCCATTGCAAGGATGTGGTAAAAACTACATCGAGAAAAGGTATAAGCTGCTGTTAGGAAGAAGTCGCCTGCGTGTTTCTACAGAGACTGCAGAGATAGCTTTCTTGGCGAAGGCCGAAAGGACGCTTAGTACAGGGATTTGTCCTTATTCCCGATCGTGTTCGGACTGTTAGCAACCGGTTCAAGGATTCCAACTTAGATGTAAACGTGTAGTGCTTAAGGAAGCTTTAACCGAAGCCCACATGATTAGCGGGTTGTCATTTGAAAAGATCTATGAGAACTTCCATTGGGGAAAAGTAATTTTCTCTGGGAAAGCTACGTTTAGTACTTCAAGTGCCTCCCGCATTGTGCTTGTTTTCAGCTCAAACGGGACTGGTTACAAACAAACACTTTCTGATCAATAGTACAAGGAATGGTCGAATCAGCGCTACTTGTTGGGCGTGAATATCTGGGGAAGGACCAGGCATTCTGGAACGCAGTCGTGGAAGGCTTAACAGTTGAGCCTATATTGTCATCCCTTCCCCTCTGACGAAGAAAGTTATTCCGAAGAAATTATTACATTCCAGCAGAATAAGCACGTGTACCGTATATCCATCAAGATTCGGAAATGGTTTTCGGAGCACATAAACACACACCGGTCTCTGGAGTGCCAGATTTAAGTTACAAATGTTTCAATACAACATGTTTGGATAAAAATCAGGAGGAAGCGCTCTTGAGGTTCCAGATTTACAAATGTTGCAAATCTCTGACACTATTGAGAGTCACTAGCAGAATTTGCCAATTCTTTTAGAAAGTTGGTACATTCCATGCTCCGAAGATTGACGGCAGTGGTAGAAAATCAAAGGAGTCACACAAAATAACAGCCTTTTTGTTAATCTAATGTATTCCTTTTTATTTGCGATTTTTAGAGGGACAGAAATTCAGGTCTTTTATGCATAAATTTATTAATGTCTTTCTATTTTACAAACACCGCCAATAAATAGCTTATTTACATCTTACAATTAACATAAGGTAAAACATGACCTTCGTGAATATATAGAGTGATTATGTGAATAGTATCATTGACAAAAACAAAGCATAGACCATTGCAGTTGATACTTCTCCACTATCACAACGCATTTCTCATCCCAAGTAACTGGCAATGAACCACTTCTGCAAAGGAAAATATCCCTCTCTCTTTATGTAATAATGTAACTAACCGTTCAAAAGGTAGGTTTCTTGATGAAAGTATTTATGTGTTTTGGCGAAATTTTTATATTTGAACTATTCCCCAATAAATATTTTACATGAATGTAATTTAATGGAATGCATTGTTCTAACACAGGTATATGTAGCTACAGAAGCAGAAAAGAATAACACACTTGTCTTCTTGCCTTAGTAAAACTCAATAATTTCCATATATAGTGATAAAAATGTGAATTTTTAAGTGTTTTTTTTTTCTTTTTCTGCTTCTCTAGTTATCGTTATTTTAATTATATTGTTCACAGTGTTACTTTATTTTTAATAAAGTAGAAGCAATATTTAGATATTTTACCGCCATCTTTCATTTTTACCGCTTGTTCTTGCACCTATGGACCGAGGTAAGTCCAATAAGACGACAGATGAGCTATCACAGAAGACAAAACGCGATTTTAATCCTCTCAGCCAAAAATCAAAAGATGATCACTCATACACTAGAAAGGAATTGAAAGATAGTAGTATTTTGTATGGTCTACCGAGGCAAAATTGTGGGTGGGAAGGCCCCAAGAAGAGTGAAATCTTTTGTCTCTTTTGATGTGCTCACCAGCTCTCTGCTGCCGACACTTGCTGTAATCCCTTGAATAGAGCTACAGTTTTGAGCTCGTGGCTAACTAGTACTGGATCTAAATCTAAAATAGCATTGCCGTCATGGAGTTGAACAAGTTGGACATAAGATGAACCTATCAGGTTGCTTTATAATCCACATGATACATTATTCTTGAGACATCTCAGCCCATGCCTTACTTCCTCAAGTCAAATAGGTGTCCTGCTATACACGAGTCTCGGTTTCTCCTTAAAAGGACCCAACTTCCTTTGAAAATATGAAATAATTTGCTAAAACCAAATTTGGGCTAACGGTTGAAACAGAAACTATGGCCTATCCCCACTGAAATATAAGCATAGTATATGTTGTAAACCTAAGTATCATATTTTGTGCATTTTCATCAGTAATTTACATATTATACATACATGTGTATAGCTTTAATATGTTAAATTGCATTTCGTGAAAAGAGAAAGTTCTCTGTTGTAACTGTCTGCGGTTGCCGAGTCAGAAACGGGGAAGAACCAAGGAGGCCAAAACCCTACTTCTTAAAAGACCTTCCGTTGGCGAGGGTTAATAAAGTCGAGGTTTTGCAATATGTTAGGGAAATGAACTTGCCAGCCGGTTGTACAGCTAACTTTAAACCAACCAATGTTTCAAACTGTCAAATAGTAGTGGGTGACATGCGTTGTTAGGTGAATTTGAACCAGCCAATAGTAGATGCATATTTTGAATGTTTAAAGCAAGGCGCAAAACTTGCGCGTGCTTCTTTGGCCCCCGTGAACGTGGTGAAGCCCGATATCAATTTAATTTCAATCGAATATATAAGGTGGTCTTTGCTCCGCTGGGGCACCTAATTTTAAGTTCTACACGCGGCGAGACGCAATCAGTTTTGAGATCATTCTTCGAATAGATCAGTTGATTAGTTAAGCAGAGAGACAAAGTTTTCATATTCGCGTAGTTAAGCAACTTAATTCAACTCAGTTCATACCGGCAGTTCACATATTCAATTTAGTCAATGCAGTTCAAATAGTCAATAATCAGATTCAGTTCGTGTTGCAGGAAATCGCAGCAGCTATGTTTATATTCGATGTAGCTAATTTCCATCGTACGCAGAACACCAGAAGACGAGAAAGATCTTGCGAATACTAAATTACCATACATATTATGTCGCATCGTGTAGATATCCTCTCCCAGTCCAATTGAGCACGAGTAACAAAATATCGGAACAAATTCCTGAGATTTGGTTGTCATGAAACGTGGGTAACAACACCAAAGCGGTCAATGGTCGTTTAACGATATATCGCTTCCAAATTGGCTCCCAACATGGGGCCACTAGACGTCGACAACAAACCGCTTCACGATACTACAGCAGGCATTTCGGAACTGTTTCGTTTAGAGAAATCACCCAAAATCAACCTTAACAATAACACGTTTCTTTTACTCTTTTAAAAATGCATATAGCATGAAAATTTTCCACCATGCTCATGTTTACCAAATTTAACAAAAGAGCTGAAATATTGTTCTGAAATAATAATCAAGATGGCCGTGTACCTGCGTCTGTCAAGTTATAAAGAAAACAAGGTGAAGTAACCTGCACGATAAGCATAAATTTCCCTATCACAAGCCAGTGATCTAATATTTCATGTCTCTCGTGTTTGCTTCCTGATTTCAGTTCTCGAAAATTTTCTCAGTTCAGTTTACCTAGTATTGCTGTTACAAAGTATAACTTATTTCTGTCGTTGGTTTCACGCTGAGTACGAAATACCTTCATTAGAACTTCAATTAAATCTTTTGAGAACGATATCAATTAAAACAAAGGAGGTTAAGGTGCTGCCGCGTTCAAAAGTGTCAAAAACTGGCATTATTGATGGAGATAAGGGCACTGCAAATTAAGTGTGCCAAAACTAAATCGCAATAGCGTAAATGGTAACCGGTGGATAGAAGGAAGTCATCAAAAACTGTTTGACAGAGCAGTAACTCATACTTGCCTCTGAATATATTGTTTCAGTTAGTATTGGTTTAATGAGGTTGCTCACAGAATAATATAGTTTGACACGCCACTTATTTCTGCTCCATTACTAACCAAAGTTGTGATTGATAGCGTTTACAGCAGTGCGTGACTTCATTCCTCTCGACATTTGCTACTGATACGTTTTGGTTCATTCTGTTCCTTTTATGTGTAGATTGCACATCCATTCTATTTTATTATAGAGACAGGCTCAGGGATTTGTTCTTCTCTTTATTTCAGATAATGCATCTTCTTGTTTTGGTTTATTTACGGACGCTCTTTAACATCTCAGGTCACTGTGTTCCATGCAAATCAGGGCGTGAAACGGTGGACAAATTTTGCTCAGAGATCTCCTCTTTCAGGTTTGAGGTTCTTTTTCGTGCCGTAAATGTACGACACGGGACCCACGGCTTAACTTCCCTTCCAAAGGAAGCCATACTTAGGATTTTTACGCCCAAAAAATTCATCGACCCTAGCCGGGATTGAACCCGCGATATGGGTCTATGAGGTAAGTGTGGTTACCACTACACCACCAGAACCGACAGAAAAGGCATCTTAACACACACACACATATTCTAGAGCAGATTGTTATTTATACCTCAAAGAAGCAGGTTGGTCAATGATATAACTGAATTGTATTTTATTTCATAATTACAATACCGATTGTTCTGAAAGAATGTAGTTATTGCATTACCTTGCTAAATTAGCAATATAAATTACAATTTAATATTCAGAAAATATGTATTGCAATGTACACACTAAGAGAAAAATGATCATACTCTCGAAGTTTTAATTAGATTTCGACTCGGCTCAGCATGTCTTAAAGCATTTAGCCGCATTGCATCATCAGCAGTGACAGTGAGTTCTCCATGGCAGACGTAAGTTAAATTAAAGGTTTTTATTACTATACGCGCACCTACTTTTTTTCACTCAGCCATCAAAGCACCAGTCCAAGAAAACGCATTTCCTATTTACTACATAACTTGAACATGAACTGAAGGCAACATTGTAAAACCCAGCGTCAACCAATGCTTTCGACGTTTTCCGAATCGTTCATGGTTTTTGGTCGTTGGTATTTTTTTTTATCTTAACATTTTAAGAAAAATTCATGAAAATGAACCTAAGATGTTTGCTTTATGAGCATTTTAAGAGTTCAATCATGTAACAAAGTTTTTCTTTTCCTTAATCACATCAGCTGTTGCTGCAATACTGACCAATAATTGGACTCGATTGCTAATTCAAAGCCATCAGTGATTGAGTTAACAGCAAGAAAGTGGTGAAATCAATTTATTTCCTTTAATGCTTGTCCTGCCTGAGACGTGCATTCTTAAATAGTTCAAAAATGTACCAATTAACTAACTTTTAGTTCTAAATCTGGTACAAGGTTAGTGCATATGCCTTTTGAATCGAAAGGTTTGTATATTTAATAGTTATTAAATTGGTGCGTAATTTTTAAAGATTTTATAATTAATATAAGGAGCATTTTCACATTAAATTGTACTTGAAGTGATAAAATTGTATTAACAATCGCAAAATGTTCACAAAGGATAGATTTGATCCTTTGCAACTCAGTGCTGCAGAAAATTGCCATGAACTAGTAGATGTGGTGCTTTTATTCAGAATACCAGATCATAAACATAAGATTTTCCTCATTTTTGTGTATATAATACAACAATTTATATTTTTAGCATCTTACTTCCTTTTACTAAACATATTTTTGCTTAAGCTACAGCTCTTAATCTCTAACTACTCTTAGAACACACTCTTTAACGCTGATATTGCCCCCTTTTCAGTTCTGCGAAAGTTGAATGTAAACTGATAGATGGTGAACTTTTAAGTTTCTGAACTGAGCTCATATTACGCATCACAATTTTATGTTTCGGTTCTGATATTGGGACATCATTTTAATGACCATGAAGTGCAGGACTCTGTGGCAGCACAGTAACAACTGACAATACAGTTCCTTTCGTTTATGTCGTTTTACCCCAAAAGCTATAACTGCTAATTTCCCCTTTGAACCAGTTCATTATGTTGTATGCCCCTTGAACTAAATTCGAAAATATCAGTTTCAATGTTCCTAAATAGTTCACAAGATGTAATCAAAAGGATACCAGTAATCTCGGCTCTGCGCGTTTTCCTTTCTCTTCGTTCATCAGGCTGTAAGATAAAGTTGCTTTGCTGTACCTTTCCTGCTCTTCTTCTGTTCTAGAGTATAATATTCATTTGTCTTAATCCAAACTTCCAAAGTTTAAATACTCCAATTAGGGAAATTTTCTAATTTCCAATGGAGAACGCATGCACATTCTGCAAACTACTTCCACTTGAATTGCGGTCAAGAATTCAGGATATCTTAAAAAGCTCGGTTTCACCGTTTCACCTTATTTTGACTGCAGTGAAAACCAGCTCGTCTACTGTTTATACACTTTACCCACTATTTTAGTAAAACAGAAAAATTGGCCCAGCAATGGGAACTATATTGAATACAAGAAGTATGACAGTGGAAAGAGGAAATAACAATTGCAGTATGGCGGCACACTAACTATCAATGCGAAAATGCTATTTTTGAAGTTGGAAGTTCTGAAACTTCATCTTTACATCCAAACCTTTAACCTGTGTTTTCTGCAACTACTAAAAGGGACTGAGATAAAATTAATTACCTGAAGACTGAAATCTCCATTATTCACCGATGTATTTTTCAAATAAAAATAAAATGACTGAATAACTAAATTTGATTTTGTTTCAGACGTTTAACGCTCCATGATGATTCTTCCTTAGATGAATCAACTATTTAAATTACAACTAATAGCCAATAATTCATAAGGAATTACCTAAAATCTTCAAGTTCATTATAAGCACTGCTCCAAACAGAAACGTCTCAACCAATATTGGAACTTAGGCAGTTTTTTAGCACTTGAACCAAGGAAAAAGGAATGTTTGCTGTACGGTTGAGCCATACAGGCATCCCCTGACATTTTCGGCAGATATTTCGTCAGATAGCAGATTCATTAATTGCAAAGTGTGTTGTGCTCGGACGTCATCGAGCATACAGCATGTGTCACTGAGCCAGGCCATTCTGTATAATCAAGTATTAACCTGACAGAGTCGACTCGCCAAGTTTTAATGCAATTTGAACTAAGAGTTCTACGACACTCACACAACTTGCAAGAACGGAAAATTAAAATACGTTATGAATGTTTGTATTTGGTTGAATTAGAGAACTAGAAAAGCTAAAAAATGCGCATAGTTCGCCAAAGGTGGCGAAAGCGGTCAATGCTTGTAAGGCTTGTCTGTAAACATATGCGAAACACTGTTTCCTTGATAGAGTATTCATATCAATAAACTTCTAACTCCGTCCGTGCACATTGTAAAACTTGCACTTACAGAGTAAGAATTAGTTATAACGCAAAACGAGATAAGTAATTAGAAAATGTACGCATGCTGAAGAAATGACACAAAAACCCTTTGTCTGTAAGTCTCAAGCCTAATTCTGGAACACAGAAAGGAAAATGATTGTTAACTACCGACTCATATTTTCATCACTGTGAGCGCTTCTGCGGTTGGATATTGAACTTTGAAGAAGTTTCAGAAACCATTACCATAGAGAGAGAATCCTCGAGCTGCAAAGTACACAGGATTATAAAAATGAAACTTGGGCTTGATTTAAGGTGCACGGCATTATGTAAAGTAGCTTTGCAGAGAGGGTGGGGGTACAAACGCAGGATTTCCGCCTTGCTATTACGGAAATATTTGCTGCTGTAAATAATACCGCAGCAACTCTAAAACCTGCCACGGGAGAAAACATTTTAAATCATTAAAAGTAATGACTTTCATAATATTCATCAATCATATTCTTTTCTCTCCCGTTGTTCCTTTATTAACTACCCACTGTTCATCTCCTTTGTCATTTTTTCTTCTCATTTCCCTCTCTGTCGCCATGTTTTCATTATTTCTCTTGTGAGTCTTTTCTTTGTTTGGTCGATGTTTTCCTTTTCTCCTGCTCTGCATTAGATGTTTTTTTTTCATTCTTGAGAGGGGAAGTTGTTTTTTTTTTATCCATTTCTTCAACCAGATAAATTCCTTAAACTTGGATATAAACACAAAATCAAAAAATCAGTGGAGTGGAAAAAATATAAACAGTTATGTTCATTTTCCATACCTTCATGACGACTTCATGTCGTGCACTGCCTGAATATAACTTTAGTGCTAATTAATTCTTTATTTGTTATGATGAACATGCTCCTTAAAATATTAAAAAAAAAAAAAAAAAAAAAAAACAGACACTCTCCGTATTGCAGACACGCAAAAAACTTTTCAGTTAGTTGCTATACGAATAGTTTCGCAAGAATACAAGGGGTAAAGGAGTAAGTAGATTGCAAGATACATTTTTTATTGATCACAAGAAGTGAATGAGATGGACTTTTCCTGGGTCGCTTCTTTCAAATATTCAATTTGAATAGATGGGTGGTCTGGGGCAGGGGAGGATACTTGAGGCTTACTCTCGGCTGGCGAATGCAGGACATGTTTTCAGATAGAACCCCCTATCGTGAGTTGTGCGAGCTCCTCAGAAGGCCCGCTTTCATTGCAGCAGAAATATTTCCGAAGCGCGCCAGCCCATTCACCTGGCACTTTCGACCCTTTAACAAAGCAAATGGATGAAATGGGAGAGCGGAAAATTAGTGGAACATAAAATGATCATTAATGGTAAACCTTGTGTGGCTTGGTTGAAATTGTTTTCAAGTAGTCTGTGATGTCGCCTAAGTGACACGGGGAAGCCATAAAAAATGCAAGTATAGGATAGCCGGCCCAACTGAATTGAATGCAGGAATTGCCGCAGTTCTGCCTGAGCTACCCCGCTCGGTGAAGCATCGAGTTACAGTGAACACAAACATGTTCTCTTGATTGTTTAGCATACTTTTTACATTGTAGAAATTTGCTGACGTAAACGTTTCCGTGCTCATCTTTGACATCTTGTATATTTTCTTGCTGAAAGTATTTCTTCGTTCTAAACATGTGCTTGACTTCATAACACAACTGGCTGTGTCTGCAGAGCTTTCTGGTTTTTGATTTCCAAGAGAACCATGATAAATATTTCATTGGTAGATTGTTTATCCCAGTGAATTTAACGCTTCTTCAAACTTTCTATCCTCCATTATTGATCTTATTTATTGCCCGATAAATATTTCTTCTTTCAATTCCGCAAATCTACTTTCTTAAAATTTACATTTCAAATGCGTAAATAAAGCAATATATTTACGCATTGCTTTTATCAAAATATTCGATGCTCCTGTTTGACGTGTACTGGAGTTCATGAACATTCTCAAAATGAAGTTATGGAATTTTTGACGTGATTTTCTGTCTAGGAATAAAGTGGTTGTTTCTCATATACTGAGCTTTCTTGTGTTTTTCGTACCATTTACACATAAAACAACTTAATAATGTATGCCCTAATTGTAAACAAAGTACTATAGTAATATTTGCAAAGACTTATCGGTTAGTTAAGCAATTTCATATTTTCGTACGAACAGCATGAACTACAATGCCAGTTGGTACGTCATGCCTTGTGTACAGAACAAAGCGAACTACAGAAAGACACCATCGTCTTTGTGCAGCAGCAGGTTCCATTCTTTCAGCTTGGAATTTAAAAGTTTGGATTTTTATTTGGACAAGTATAGAATCTTCAGTGGATAATGCGATTTTGAAGATCAATTTGTTATAAATGTGAAATAACAACTCAGAATGTCTGTGCTGTTCAACAAGAGTTGCATGTTGCCTGAGCTGTCATCGTGTAAGGTTTGGAAAAAACAATGTTACTTTCCCACAAATCATGGCAAATGACGTGAATCAATTTATATTCAGGGAGAAACAGTATTATTATCAAAATCACCTACTTCGAATTTGAACAATAAAAATAACAAAACTTTTTTACGAGTGGAGCGAAAGTTTGTCTTTGAGACTTAAGAGCTAGCTCGGAATATATGCATAAAAATTGTCAGTCTGATTTAAACATAAAATAACGTATTACATTAACATACTTAAATAATGCACAAAGCGAAGTATCTATTATAGATCTAAAGAAAGACAAAATACACTGCCTTGCGAACAGAGTCTTCACCAAAGAACATATCTGGGCATATCATGACATGAATAAACTTGCACATTGCTGATGTTACCCATTCAGCATAACAGAACTTCTCTTTGTTGTAAAGAGAGCACAAAATATAAAGGAGTAGAATCCTACGAAAGGCAATGAAAACAAAAGGTCACAGAAAAATGATGCATAATGGAAAAATTCTAATATTTATATTCCTCTGTTTGAATTCGTCCTTAATAATAGATTATAGACGCTCATTACATTCCTTGTTACAAAATTTATGTGAAAAAATATCAGTGTCAATAAGTTTACGACCCATTCCAGATGGTAGCGCTAAGTAACCGAAGAAAGAACTTTTTGCTGGAGCTATAGGCGCATGCAAGAAGAACGCCCAATCTGTACAATTTACATAAAATGATATTTTAGAATGCATGCTCATGAAGTCGGGCAGTAAATAAATTATACAGCTTATTATACAGGTGTTTCAGAATTCGAACACAAATTCAAAGGGATGTAAAAAGATAATAAGCAACACTTTTGTGATAGAGAAGCTGTGCGGGCTCAAATTTCCCTGCAATGGAGTAAAATTTCATGTGGGGTAGCACGCCACTAATTCAGCTTCCAATTAGTTTTACGATTAATGTGGGCAAGCAGTTTGAATAATAACTGTTGCAGCTTAGCCCAGTGCCTTAGCTTACTGAGCTGCAAATAAACAAAAAATTAACAACAGAAATTCCAGTGTACTACATTTTTATTTTATTACTTATTTTTATTTCTGCATTATTACGAAACATCGCATTTTGGTTACTGTTGCTTAGAATTACTTCTGCGGTTCTGATTAGTAATTTTATGAGATATGGTGCGTATGGATGTGATTTTAATTTTATTATTGATCCGTTAATCTGTTTGTCAGCAGGGCGTTTTGCGCTTGCAAATGTTTGAAAGGAGAATTTAAACAAAATGAAAACATACAAGTAACGAAAATAGTTTCCCTCCTTCTAAAAGGATATAAAAGAGAAATACTACTAATGATGATTTAATAAGATGACAAATGTTGCTTTTAGGTTCAGCAAAAATGTTAAAAATAAATAAATAATAACAACAGAAACGAATTTTTTATAAAATATGAAAAACAAAATATGGTCAAGAAAATCTATAACAATGACAGTACGACAATTTTCCTTGTTTTCATGGTTTGAGCACCATTTAGAAAACGTTACAGGAATTGCTGAAAATGGAACCCGTCAACAACCCTGCAGAGATTACATCGACGCATAAATGAGTCCCGCACTCTTTCAAAGATTCCTTGGAATACCACGAGTTTCATCACCGACAGCCAGCATCCTCGTCATCCTCCCAGCCATTCTTTGTCGGAGGCAACTGATGTTTCGAACACGAAGTACTTGATTAAATGTATGGGGATACGGTCAGGGGAGCGCGGTGGCCAGGCCTCTTCCAATACAACGGTCAGGAAAAACGTTGTTCACATGCTGTCAATGATTTCTACCAAAATGCGGAGCAGCCCCGTCATGCTGGAACCACATATAATGTATTATTTTTATAGAGACACCTTCCAGGAATATAGGTAGTACGTCAGCAAAACTGAAGTTTTACCTGCCCATTTCGAAGAAGGGGGTATGGGCCTATTCACCCACTCTGTGAACCTTTGCTGGCTACGTGTCTCGACGAAGGCATGTGGGTTTCCGCAGTTCCATTTGTGGTTCTTCCTGTGGTTGAGCACATGCCTATCTCAGGTTAAAGTGACTTCGTCCATGAACAGTACTGAGGAAAAGCAAAAGTGCGGATTTTCACCAGGATGCTCTAACGCCCAGTTGCAAAACTGCATCAGGGGACCAAGTCCCCTGGTCCTAAGGTCTGTCATCAGAAGATGAAATGGATGGTGTCTTTCCTCCTGCAGGACTCGCCATTACTGCTGCTGTTTGTGTACTTGTTGAAGGATGAGCCTGCAGTCTGTCAAGAACTTCTTGTTCGAAGCCTTGAGTGCACGATGTTTGATTTGTACCAGCATCCGGTCTATGAAAAGACAGCAATCCAGCCTCTCGTAAACGCTGATGGATAAACTGTAAGATGATACGACGAGGAAGTCGTGTCTTCTTCCTACAGCTGGGCAGCTACCGAAGCACCATACATAATTGAATATCGTTATTTGTGCTTTACTGTACGTAGAACTTGTAAACGACCCGCTTCAAAGGTAATGAAAATGTTCGTGTAGTCTTATCTACTCTTTCTTCCCCAATTAAGACCTTGGATGGTTATCCGCTAGTACTGCATGCGGAATGTTACTAACACTTTATTGGGAAATGGAGTTTCTTATTCTTAACTTGGCTGCCCTGCTAGATGCAAGAATTCAGCTACATATGTTTTTTTTTTCTCTCTCCTTTTTTGAATGTGAAAAATGGGTAGAAAGTTGTAGCATTATTCAATATCAATATATTTTCATACCACAAACGCTTGTATATCTGTTAATAAACCGTTAAGACTAAGCGTATTCTTACAAGACCTAAAATGTAATAATTTGAACTTACTAGAACTGTAAGAAAATACAAGCAATATACCGGGCTCGAACCACCTACTCTCTGGTTAGAAATCCGGCACTTTGTTAACTGAGCTAAGTAGACAAATAATTATCATACGATTAGCTTGCACAATCACAAATGCTTTACGCTGTTATCCGTGACGTGCATGCGTTTGCCAGAAGCAAATTGTTAGCAAATCAACGATGAAAATTAATAACTAAATACTATGAATGCAAGTGTCTCCACATTTTGCACAAATGTATCTGTGGCATTCCTCATTTTAATTCGATGTACATATTTCGACTAACATCAAGTCCCACAAATTACACATTAACTTCGAATTTTCAGTCCACAGACAAAAAGTTCCATGCCTCAAAATTATATCTATGACCCCTTCGCAATCATTCAAATATATGTAAAACACACTGTATAGCGTTATTACTACTGACACATTTTTACAGTGTTGACACTTCTACAAGGTCATGATGCACACAAAGCTATCAGTGCTCACTGAATAGCGATCACCTCGCAGCTCAATTTATCACGTGACTATCTCAATTACATGTAACATGGTGAGCATAAACACGAGGCTATGCTTTAGTCAAATAGGACGAGTGGAAATGGGAGGCAGTAAGGATTTAAAGACTTTTCAAAAGGTCATGGTTAGATGGTGCGTCAGTAACCCAAACTGAGACGTGATGGTGTAAGTAGTGAAGGTATACAGGGAGTGCATAAATACTACCAAGAAGCAGAACTGCAGGACGGGTTGAGCGAAGAGTATAAACTGAGACAGTGGTCGGGTATGTAGTGAAGGTATACAGGGAGTGCATAAATACTACCAAGAAGCGGAACTGCAGGACGGATTGAGCGAAGAGTATAAACTGAGACAGTGGTCGGGTGTGTAGTGAAGGTATACAGGGAGTGCATAAATACTACCAAGAAGCGGAACTGCAGGACAGATTGAGCGAAGAGTATAAACTGAGACAGTGGTCGGGTGTGTAGTGAAGGTATACAGGGAGTGCATAAATACTACCAAGAAGCGGAACTGCAGGACGGATTGAGCGAAGAGTATAAACTGAGACAGTGGTCGGGTGTGTAGTGAAGGTATACAGGGAGTGCATAAATACTACCAAGAAGCAGAGCTACTCGGCGGATTGAGCTTGCAGTAGAATCTGAACACACCAGCACTGTCCGGATATTACGAAATCTGTGCATTACAGTACTCACAGTGAGGGTAATGAAGTTGCACAGCATGGTAAATGAACCGTTGAGTATTGGAAGAAGGTGGGCCAAGGTTTTTGCTATGCCATGCTGTACAGGTTGGTGATGGCGCGAGGATACTTCTGTAGGCGTGAATGGATCGCAAGTAACATCCACGATGCAACACTTCCATGCACACGAAAACGGCGTCTTACAGCACGACAATGCGCGGTGCCACTGAGGAGGGATTGTGTTTGACCTGTTGGAGAAATATTTTAATTACCCTCTATCTCGCATCTCATAAAACATCTATGGGATGATGTCGGTGCTGGTGGTCTAGTGGTTACCATACTTGCCTCCTATACCCAAGATTGCGGGTTCGAACTCGGACAGGACCGATGGATTTTTTCTGACGTAAAAATCCTAAGTATGGGTTCCTTTGGAAGGGAAGTAAAATCGTGGATCCCGTGTCGTACATTTACGGCACGAAAAAGAACCGTAAGCCTGAAAGAGAGGCCTCTGAGCAAAATTTTCCGGCCGTTTCACGCCCTGAGTTGAATGGGACGCTGATGAGCTGAGCTGTTAAAGACCGTCCATAAATAAATCAATCAAAAAAATCTATGGGATGCTGTGAAAGAGGCCCTTCCAACCATATACCCTGCATGGCCCTCGGTCGTTTCGTTATGGAATTTCACTGGTGATATATTGTGTGACACTTATCAGCACCTAATGAAATTCCTATCATTTCGTGCCCAGGATGTGAACCACCTGAGTGTTAAATAGGTGAACGCAATTCAGCAAGTACGCGGTGTATTGTTAAAAATAAGATTTTTACACTTTCCAGTGAAGACAATACTAAACATCTCGCTTCAATTCTCTTATGGCAGCATAAAATTGTTACTGGTGTAAACGTGATCAGTACAATTTCCATCATTTTTAGTCACATAATTCTATATTTTTTCCTTCTTCACGTTCTTGATCTTATAGCTCTAGCTAACATTCAGGAAGCTTGTGTTTCAGCCATGTTGGCACTGAGGCTACGAGTTCCTTGTTGCTCTCGCCGTCTGAAATCCTTTTCAACAGGTTTCTTTTATAGAGTTACAAGACAAAGATGCAATATTCGGGCTGTAGTACAAGGGTGAGGTGCTCTTTTGTTTGGTCTCACTTTTCAGGAGAAGATTGCTGAATCAAATTAAACAGCAAGCACCACTGCAGGACGCAACTGGAATGTTTGCTGTCGTCTCCACTGCCACTTTTTGTCTTTTACGCTTATCCCTTAAGAGCCTCCATATTATAAACTAACGGTATCACCACCACCTAGCAAAAATCAAAGAAATTACATGAGGTAGTGCAAAAAATCAGATAAATAATTTACTTTTCCAACTAAGATTTAACCAGAAGATAGCTGTAATTTTTTATTTAACACCCTGTATAATACATTGACTGAGAGAAGTCTATCTAGCCGAAATTTATACCCTTCACTTCCTACTTTTATCAATATTAATATCTTTCTCTGAAAAGTGAATGAAAAGTAAAATACGATGGTGATTATTGCATGCTTGGGTTAGTAAAAGTGAGAAAATAGCAATCAGTAGTGGTGTATTAATTTTCACTTTGAATGCAGTTCGTTTATGAAGACATAATTACAGATGTTGACCAAGCTGCTTTTCGTAATTTTGCTGTGACTTCGATTTTCTTTTTGCTGTTTTTTTGATATTAGTAATCATTTGAGCATTCGCACTAATATATTTATGAGAAGTAACATTTGTGAAATATTTCTGTTTTGTACACTTACTTTCTGGAATGATAGAAATAATTCACAACACTTACAGGTATTGAACGTTAGATGAATTAGTTTAGGGTTGTTCCAACAACATTATGCAAACTTTGCGAAGTTCAGTTTGCATAGGTGGTCGTATTTCTACAATACCCCTCATCTATAACATATTACCCCCACTTACCTCACATATAATCAGTCAGCCGGAACCCATAATCTCCCGATATGCTATAGCTATTATTTTTATCTCAATGAAAGTAAATTCCTTTATGTAATTTGAAAGCAGGCTTTTCTACGTGATATTACTTGTTACTATGTCCGGCCCCATCTTGTTAGCGAACGACTGCGATCTTAATCTGTGAACTGCACTTTGTATATCACTCGCTGTAACTGTCTGATGTTGATCTTAAATATTGCTGACCAGAGCTACTTCGCTTTGCATAAGCAACATATATCATATTTCTGACAATTGCTATTTACCATGAAATGTCTTGCAGCACATGCAATAGCTTTCTCTATTTCCATTTCATTTCAATTACAGCATACTTCTGTCACCTAACAAATGCTTTTAACTATAAATAGTTTGCCAATGCAAAGACAGTTTAAAATAAAGATGTTCCAAATATATGCGCTGACCAGTTTTCATCACATGTTTGAACAACAATTGGCTTCCAATTTCGTTGTGCTACCCCTGCAGTCACTTAAATTTTATACCAGATATGTAAAAGCAACGTTTGTCGTAAATTTAACGTGAAAAATGAAAACAAATAAGTCCCAATCTATTTAAACCGGGAGAAGGATAAGCAAATGTGCAAGATTCCTTGTGGTGAGACAAGATATTCCTGCTTCAAAGGAATTCCACCTGCGCTTGGAGTGAACTTCGATCTTATAGAAGTGAGCATACGATGCAATTCAGGTGTCAACTTTTTGGCAGCAAATTAAACAATTAATGAGTGCAGAAAATTTTACAACGAACAGTAACTATTTCATTAGGACTTCGTCGGAGCGAGTCAAAGCTCTTCTATGTCCATCGACCGTGCTGACTTTTGAAACAAAATCCTCAAAGTATGTCCGTGTTTCCGCACGGCTATTCTGTCTCACTCCAGTGAGCGTAGCTGCAGAAACTTAAACCTTGATATGAAGTTTCTAAAAAGGAAGATTTGCTTAACTCAGTTGTTCCAGTGTAACAAGGTGTAACAAACAGCAATAGAAAAATCTTGGTTGCATTCATTTACTCTATAAGAAATAAAAGCAGCCATCAGCCTTGTTCTTTGTTCTTTTTGTGTGAAGTTAGAAGCAAAAGACAGAGCATTTTAGTGGAAGCGATACGACCACACAATTAAAAAGTATTATTACTAACCTCCGGCCTTGAAGCAGAAAATCAGTATTTCTGATCTACTATAGAATTTTATAAATCCGTGCAATTTTCTAACCTGCAGTTCATGATACAAAGAACAACCATAACAGAATAAAAATATCTAATACTACAAAGAAAACAATCTACGACAACTTCAACAACGCTAATAAACAGGTGCACATAATCAGATGTATTTAATAACTGCGATGGGGCTTCATCCGTTGTAACTGAAGAATATTTAAAATACAACACAACGAGTATTTATAGCAAAATACAACACAAAGAGTATTTATAGCAAAATACTAAAACAGAAATCATTTAACTTAATTGAATAAATGCCAACCTAGAATTAAATCAACCACTATAATTTAAATATATGTTGAATTAATTATAAATGTCAGTTAATTAAGTACATTTCACCTAGCAAAAAACATGTCAATCTAGATAGATAAATTTGAACATATTTCAATATGTCAAGCTAATTAAGTGTATGTCAACTTAATTAAACGCATGTTAATTTCATTAAATACATTTCACCTAATTGAAAGCATGTCAATTTAGTTCAAATTTTCAAATTAATTAAGTACATGTCAAATCGATTGTTTTACACATATTAAATTAGTTAAATACATTTCGCCTAACTAAAAACATGTCAGTTTAATAAATATGCATGAACCTAGTTAAATATGCCAAACTAATTAAATACAGGTGAACTAAATTTTATACGTGCAATATTTTAAATCAATTTAGCGCCTTTATTGTGAAAGATTATTCATATTAAGCAAATAAATAATATTTGGCACGGAAAATGACCATATGCCCCTTCCTTTTTCAGTTACAGCATATAACTCTCTTTTTATGATGCCAGGAATGCATTTTACTTACCTAAAGAAAAATGTTACATACAAAATAGCAAATCTTCCCCCAGTCCCACGCTGGATGACGCTAATAAAGGCCGACACCAGAGCTCTTGTCCATGATTTAGCATATTGCTGCAAACATTTGGCGATCGGTTCTGGTGGTCTAATGGTAACTATGCTTGCCTCGTAAACCTAAGATGGAGGGTTCAATCCCGGCCAGAGTCGATGGCTTCTTTCAGGCGTAAAAAGGAAAGTAAAGCCGTGATCCCGTGTCGTACATTTACAGAATGTAAAAGAACCTCAAGCCTGAAAGAAGAGGCCTCTGAGCAAAATTTACCTGCCGTGAATTGAATGGGACATTGATGACTTGAGATGTTAAAGAATGTTCTTAAATAAAGCCAACCAACAACAAACGCATGTGGATGCTGAAATCAAGGGGAAGATATCCCAGTTGCAGCATCATTTGATCAAGATTATCCCATTAACTATGCCTTTCCATTAGTCAAGATTGAGACATTTGAAGGATAAATATTAACATTTGGAAACGATCTTTTAAATATTTACCATACCTGCATGATAATGTACATAACTGATCGCCACGGGTGGCCGAGGCGTTAAGGCGCGCACTGGTAGCAGAAGGTTTGGGGTTTGAAACCCGCCAGGACCGTACTCCCTGACTGAGGTTTTTCCAAGTTTTCCTCAGTCCTCATAAATGGCAAAACCCGGAGCGGTACCCTAAATTTACACCTGGAACGTTTCCTTCCTTAAGTTAAAAAAAAACCTTTGCCAGTTTATTATTTCATTTCAAGTACCAACACTGTACACCACCTGTGGTGCCTCGGTAGTAAAAACGGGCGTTAAACACCATTCAAAATATGTACATAACTGCACCTCCGCTTTGAATGATAACTTGGCATATCCTGGTGAGAACGTATCGATTATAGTCGCATATTTGGAGTTAAGGTTCTAGGTATGCGTTTATTTAATTCTAAACCTAACATTTACAAAATTACATTTTTTTTTTTTTGTTCAAGGGATCAATGTATACTGCAATTGAGAGAACGCCGACACTTCAGATATTAATATCTTTGAACTCCGCAATATAAACAAGGATTTTGAAAGATGAATTGTGAAATGTTTTAAATTGTCTGCAAACCAGCTTGTGCAGAGTAACACGCTGATTAAATACTGGATGACTCAAAAAACGTCTGACCAATAGTGAGCCAGTCTCGAGAATGCATATAGCCAAGCCGGATTTTTATGCACCAACTTGTAACATTTTTGCTGTAAAAAGCGTGCTAGTTTGAAACACTAGAGGAAAAATGTGGGGAAAAACCCATAATCTATCATATGCCTGTTTTACTGGAACAGAGATTGCAAGTCAAACGTTTGTCATTGCAGTTTTCCAATATCACAGAATGAACAATTTTGGTAGAATCTTTCACCCGAATTCCCAAAGAAGGAAGATTAAGAAATATATGGTCGAAGAACTCTGTTTAGAGGAAAGAGAAGTTTGCCAATGCATTTATTTATAACTTGATTAATTAAAAATGAATATTCACTTCCCTTGAGACTAGTTCATATTCTGTGCACATGGAATAACAGGAATTTAAATTATAATAAAGCAAATATAATTAATTCAGTAACCGAAAGTATATAAACTTCAGGTAGTATATAAGTAGAGCAATTTCCATGTAGCAGGAAGACTAAACAGATAGGGGCACAAGAGTAGTGGCTAAATTCTCTTCTTTCCTGGAATATGTATACAGGGTGTCAAGATATTTCACTTAATCTGGAGTACATGAGTGTCAAAACGTAAACCACCAGTTTGTTTACATTTTGATAGAAATCCTAGAAATTGAATCAAACTTTAGAAAAACGTGTATTGTCGCATACCCTATAATAAGAGGACACGCTATTTTGCATGCAGGAGAAAGTTAAGAATAAATTTCCATATAATCTAACATTATTACAAAATTATGTAAAGCATTCTCAGAATAGTTCAAATCGTTGCAAAATTAATGGAAACTGATCAATATTAAGAAATTCGTAATAAATGTACCAATCTCTGTGACATCAGTGATTAAAGAAGTAGAGTATTGCAGAAATCGAAGAGAAATGGAATAAGAAGAAGAAGAAGAAGAAGAAGGAGGAGGAGAAGGAGAAGAAGAATAGCATTATTATGGATACTAATGAAGTCCGAAACATGGCTAAGAAATAATAAGATAGCGTCCTATTTTCGGAGAGCTACTGAAAAGTACACAGTGCATTCCTGTCATTTCATAAAACGAATGCTGGGGAAAGAAAATGTAGAAGTGCAAGTTAGAAGAGAAGCACACAAAGAAAGTGTAACTTTTGTAAGATTCCCGTTTAATAAAATCTGTCAGGTTCCGCAAAATATAATATCCCCAAAGGTACTTAATTTACTAAAGTTGGTAATAAAGTACTCTACTACTTGTAAATTTAGTTGCAAATAGTTAAGGAAGGTATTTTATAAATTTTTACAAAATAGGTTGAAATGGATACTCTCATTTTGTAATTTCTCTCAATAGAACAAAACCAAGAAGTTTAACCCTTAAAATTAAAAATTCGGTTTTTGGCAAAAACTCATCCAAGCCAAATGCATTAATTTATCATAAGGATAGATTTTAATTTATTATCTACTTTAAATAAGATGAGAAAAGTATATTTATATTATGTTGTATGATAGGTTTAATATTTTTAGCAACCGGATTTTCATGTCATCGGAACTCATTCTCATGTCTTCTCTTTTTCTGTTTCGGCTAAAAGAAAGAGGGTAATCTGAGATCAAACTGCCAATATCCAGTCTAACGTTAATATTCTTGCTCTAGTTAATGTACTCGTACATCATTCCATCCTTGTTTTGTATTCAGATTATTGAAACAATTGGGGTTTTTATACATCGTATATTTGTTTTTAACTTCATGCCCTTATAACCTATGAACTCTAATCTTGAAGCCCCTTTGTTCTTTTTCTTGCCGAAAACGTGCTCTGTTGTAATGTTTCTCGGTACAGAAAATAGTGGCCTTCGCTGTAGGCCTTGAGAGAAGTCGGCATATTATTAGGAAAGCGCAAGATATTTCTTACAAGCGAACAAATTCCTGTGAGGCACTTAAGGGCCCTCACTGTATTAGTGATACTCGTTTGTGTGCAGTCACTCTTTAGAGGCCTTTGACTCTGTTCCGCCGACTCCTCCCCTTAATAAATCATCCCACTGAACTCTAGACGTTTATTTCTTCAGGCAATATAAAATCTTCGCTAAGAGAATAACAGACTTTATTAAATTATGTTCAAGTGATATGCAGTCAAATTGCATTAGCCTAAGCCACCAGAGGAAAAACACGAGAAAAAAAAAGTTCAGAATGGCCGGTTCCAAAGAATTTGAACCCGAAGTCCCAACCGTTACCACTGTGCGACCCCGCTGAGTACCATTTACTGTAATGCATTAGCGCTTAACATGTTCAGTTATATATTAAATGTATTACTACCGGCTAATTTGAGTTTTCTTAAATGCATTTCTACTTAAATATTATGCCCCATATCCCATTTCGGTATATATGAACGTCAATGGCAATAAAAAAAATGAAAGAATGGCTTTTCGTTCAAGTTTCACCATTCGCTTAGCATTTGCGCACTTGGTCAATACATGCATGTTGTGCGGGAAGGTGTGTTACATTTTAATATATGCAAGTTCTTCTGTTCATGATTCCCATGTGCTAGCAGGGTTGCTTCAAGTTACATCTCTGGGGCAAATTAAAAGAATCCTCCATGCCCTGGGAGAACTGAAACGTAATATCTGCCAAGATATTTTAGGTAACCGTGCTAAAATGAACAAGTAATATTTATGAAGTGTCGAGGAAACATTAACATTGTATTGTATCTGTAACCTTGTAGCGCATTTGCCTCAACTAATTCACCAAATTCTTATGAATGGTACAATGCCATCGTGCCATCTGCAGTGTGAGAGACAATTTATTAGCCAACTTGACTCAAATGGGGATCAAACTCACGTCCAGTAGCTACGGTTAGACACTGTTCAATGGTACAATAAAATGTAAAAGCACAGGCCTGCGAATTGAAAGAACTGTCGAGATCAGAATCTGTGGTCTTCTTTATAGGGTTTAATCTGAAGATGCAGGAGATGTGGCAATTTACGTTCTCCAGAGCCTTAAGTGGCTAGTGTTTGCTTTCAGAGATAACACGCAAGCAAATAGAAGTAAGAAAGTTATGAACCTGTATGGCAATAAAGTGCCTAAGGTATCAGGCAACTCATCTCACAGTGTTGCATTGCGTGAGGCCGAAGCAACTTCCTGCAGGGGCTCACGCCACGGATATTAGCATGGAATGATGAGATTCCTAGCTTCGAAGCTTCTCTTGAAACAGCACACGCAGTTTTGGTGTTGTCTTCCTCACGTAAGTTACAGCATACTTTGCTTTTGTTTGAACGGTGTGTTGCTAGAGTAGTTGGAAAAAATTGGTTTAGAATATGTTACCCAGACACGCACGGACTTTCCTTTGCTTGCTGGGTTTAAGCACCCATAAAGTTTCAATGTGCGACCTCTCATCGGTGATGTTTAAAAAGTCATCAGGAACCTGGAACACTTCACCAGCCTGGGCGGGCAGCAGAAGTCTCTTATGACGATACACTAAGTGGATTAAAACTGAAGTTAGAACTGCGGAGGACATTCGCTTACAACTGCCGACTAAGCTTATGGTTCAAGTGTCAATTTGTGATCCATTCTCCAACTGCATAGTTATGGATAAAAGTTTTTAGTGAAATTAACAGACTCTTGCCCACAATCATAGCTCATCTTTTCGGAAAATATATTACCTTACTTAATATGTGTGGAGTACATGCTTAGAAAATTAGATGCACACTATCAAAAGTAGGGATAAGTAATACATTTAGAATAAACTAAATATTTACTAGTTAGAAATAGAAATAATAATCTAAAATATTAATCCATCTACACCAGCAAAATTTATGTATAAACAACTAAAATAAAATAAAATATATGTAAATTAACAAAATAAGCACTTAAAATATTAAAGAAGTACTAAACATTTATTTTTCCTTATTTTTGGACACGTGATACTCAAAATTAAATAATTTATAAAAAAAATAAAATACTGAATTAAAATATCTATTGAATTTCAATTATTAAATCATTAATAGTAATGGTACTCATATTTTAAATGTATCCGCTAATGAACACAAGTTATAGCAGAAAACAATAAAGTACTCACACACACACATATATATCATTTCATTTCATTACATAACAACCTTCTCCAAACTTTAATTTGTCAATCTTTGGGAAATGTAACCACTGCTCTTTCCATTAATTAGAATATCAAGTACATTGATCATGGGTATAAAAATAACGCTTAAGAATAAAAATAAAAATGCATCATGGAAACTACTAACAGTATGTAGTTACAATAGGGAACAGTGATCGGTTTGAAAGAAACTAGTTACATATCATCTATAATTATTTCAATGCCTGTTATTTTTTAGACCCGTTCCTATATAAGCATTATTACAGAGGTCTCTCTTTAGGAATTTCTATTTTTGCAGCAAAATTTTAATAAAACAAATCATTAAAACCAATAATAACTCCAAACGGATGTTTGATAACATTCTGATAATCTTCTCCATCTCACTGTGGCACGTATAAATTCTAGTACTTTTATAATAACAATTTAAAAAGTAGTAAAGCAAATGTTTGAAATAATTAAAATGTTCTGTACAGCTATATACATTTACACGCTGTGAATTGTGGAATTTTGGAGTAACATTCTTGTAAGCTAAGTAGGCAATAATTTAAAATTGGAAATATAAATATCTAGTTAACCAAATAGACATTTAGACTACAGAATTCTATCAAATGTCATGGCAATGTAAATAACTTAAATCTGCACAGTGGGGCATCAAAATTACAAAAATTGGAAGAGAAAACTTTATAAGTGTAGATCTATTGGAAGATAATATCTACATATTGACCACCGCAAAATTAAAAATACGAGCATTTAGAAATTAAATACTACACATGGAAGTTTAATCTCGCGATCATTGGCATGCACAGTAAGTAGAATTAAATCAAACACATTCTGCAATACGGCATGTATTGCAGATGACGTGAATGAAGTCCGAATACTGGATAAAAACACACCATAGTTCACTTCACGGCCGAGATCTGTCTGCTGTAGTGCATAGAGCCCCTGAGCTTGTATATTGAGTTACCTTAGGACTCAAAGCTATGAGTACACCCAAGTTCGGAAACGAGCGAGTGACGGTTCCCTTGTTATCTGTCATACTCACACACTGGCTTACGGCTGTGGCGTCTGCCGGTTCAGCATCAGTTAACGCTGATTATCGTGCCACACGCCAAATGCCCGCAATGCACCGTAGCCGATTTTTGTCCAACTCCTAAAAATGAAGGCATGCGAGTTTAATGGGCGTTACCTACCCCTGGTGCAAGACATGCAGTAGTTTGGAATCTGTTATTATGTGATTTCGGGCTCTTTCCTGTTAGCATTATAAAAATGCACGTTGGGTAGATGGAGATTAAAGATAAACTAATGTTGGAAATTAAACTTATTGCACCTGTTTTACCTTAATACTGTTTACACGCGTTCTTACTGCCAAGGCATCACAGGCGGTGGACACTGATGACACATGAGATGACATGATAAACCGGGAAAGGAAGGAAGTTATCCACGCCTATGTTTAAGGAACCTGCCCGCATTCGCCATGTGATCTCGTCATGGTGGACGGTACAAGCGGGAATCAAACCGCAGACCTCCCGCTTACTAGTTCGACCTTGACGATCTCTGATACCGTGTTTTTAAATTGGTAGTCAACGACCAATCCTTGGACAAAAAGTTTTCTTGCAGAGCGCTTAGGTTCAAAATGGAAGTCACACGCAGAACGCAAATCTATCAGGAAGTTTCTTCTTTATCAAGAAGAGAAGTAAATTTACTTTGTTCTTCGTTCCTCATCTTTACTGTGATGAAATTCTAAATATTATTTAAGCAATTTCAGTAGATGCAAGTAATTGGACACTCTTAAATATATCCTTGCAGACTAATGTGCATATGTGTACAAAAAATTACAGCCTAAAGTAACCCGTTGTTGCTCTAAAGATAATAACCTGCAGCTTGGTGTTCCTATTGCTAAGTGTGCAGGACAGAATTTCGGAAGTTTCAATAACTCGCTGGAAATCTGATGATGGAGATGAGATTGACGTTTTAAACGACTGTCATTTAGTCCATCAGCCAACAGCGCTTACAGAGATAAAAACTTTCTGATATTTGTAAGAAGTCACAAGACGTTGTCAGACAAAAGCAACTGAAAACATTATAAAATAACTAAGCTCGAAGGCTTTCTTAAAGCAAAGAGTTTTAATTTGACTGCCTTGTACAGCTAGGCGTTCTGCTTCATTTCCTATATTTCAAACTCGCCAGTTGACTCACCCATGGCTAAAGTATTGGTTTAGCAACTTTTACTTGGTGTACATAATGTATAGAATCGAGAACCAGAACATAGGCTTACAGATTAGGGAGCCTAGTCAAAGATCAATGTAATGCACCCTGAGTGCTGCAGAAGTTCTGGCAATGGAGGAGGTTGCGAACAAAACCCGTCATTTCCAGCTTGTAGAAAAAACTGTAATGAGGCTTCGCTTTATTCGACAGTAATAGATATTTCACTTGCCTTGATGTCATAGTTCCAATAATAGTTGTTTCATACTTTTAGTTTACAGTTTACAAGCAAAAATGTTTTGGAAATGTCCGATTTTGTTTAGTAAAGTTGGAAATGTCCGATTTTGTTTAGTAAAGTTGGAAATGTCCTATTTATTGGAAATACATTGCAAATGTTCGTTTTTGATCTAAAATGAAGGAAATTAACAAATTCCTCTCAGTGTATCATACCATAGAATTATTTTACATGCATTGTGGCACAACTTTAGGAAAAATGATCAGTAAAAAATATAACTTCGTATATAGTTTTGAAAAGGTAAACAACTACTAATTTGAAGAGAGAAAATTTCAGAAAAAATAAATATGACAAAGATAAAGTATATTGGAACGATTTTTCTGTTTTAAGGTGTTTTAAAAATGAACAGTTTTAGTTTGAACGTAACAAAACTATTCAGTGTTAAATCAGGTCTCTTCCACTGCTGAGTTTCCGCTTTAAGTTTTACATTCCCTACTGGGGAAAAATAGTCGTGCACAGTATAGAGAGCACTTAACTAAGCAAAATCAATTGTACAAAATGATATGAATAAGAACCACGTCGGTTTAAACATGAAGACCTATATCTTGTTCCAGACGATCACATTCAAGATCTAAATAGCTTGCAGAACTGGCACAAGTAATTCTTCTGTCATTATAGAAAGATCGTCTTGGATTTTGTTGCCAGTTTTCAAATAACCTCTTCACATTCTTCTTCTTTTCAGCATTTATTCTGTGTTGTGAAGGTATTGTAATAAGATATACAGCACCAGAAGGGCTGAAAAATTCTTTAGTGCAGGGCTCAAATCTATAATCTGCATTCCTTTCCCCTTGTAATTTAAATGCCCTTTAATAGTGCCCTTTATTATATCTATATTCTATAAATCTTGAATGCTAGGCACCTTTTGGTTCACATTTTGCAGCGTTTTTAAATCGCAAAGCTTGCAGTCCTCCACTAGAACATTTACCGTTCTTACCTGAGATTATAGGTTTAATTATTGTTACTCTGGGATGGTTCTTCAGGTGTTACAATCAGAGCCAGAGAACGTTATCTCCGAAAAATGTAAATTTTCGTTATAAAACGATGAATAATTACAAAAATTCATGCGGAATTTTCCTCCAACATAAGATTTATTTATGTGGTAATATTTTTAAAATGTTGTCCCTAAAAATAAACGAGTTATCATAAATAAACAAAGATGTAAACTTTATTTTCATCCTGCTGTAAAATTGTGTTTTTCGAGCTAGCGTTGTATGACTCTCTAAGAGAAGTATTACTGAAAGCCCTGGGTTTGCTCTTTCCTGGGAGACGTCTAGACAAAACATTCTGGTAAAATAAACGCCCTGAGAATTCTTTCCTGCGTGCCTATACGGTCTATTGCATAACGGCCCAGGTTACTTTGGAACACGAGCAAACCTTGTTGTTGTGAGAGCAAGGTCGTCTGTACTAGAACTAGACATGGATCGGGATCATTGTAGCTAAAATTAAATAGCCTAGTGTTAAACACTTTGTGTGTTCATTTCAGTTGCGATAGACGAAGCAAAGTGTTAAGTGTTTAACTTGTTCACATTGACATATAGACACTTCATATTCCTTGCACATTCAGCTTTGCGTCCCGCACTTCTTTTTTCCTGGTGTCACAATTAATTTCACCACCTGTGTTTTTATATCCATTTCTCTTTATACGTAACATTCAAGCAGAAGGAAATAAGTTAACTGGGTCATTGTGTTTGTTTTCGCAATTATTGAACAGGGAATATTTCAAAAGTACTAAAGACTGCTGATAGGATTTCACCTACGAGAAATCCTTCAGGTGTCTCCAGAGTAAAAATGACAGCAAGGAAAGAAATTTTACAAGAACGAATGGAAATACATCTATGTAGCGGTAAGGAATTGTCAAGATTTGATACAAAACAAATAAATACAGAATTATCACTTGTGGCAATGGAGTGGTCCAGTTTTGATTGAAAATACTACTTTTGCCCTATTTTTATCTGCAAATGACAGTTTTGAACAAAACAGTTACGATTACTGTCTGTCTAAAGATACCGAAACAATGAAAACCTAAAATTTTAATTTCTGTGGAAATAATTTCTGTTTGTTTGCAACCTCCTCAATGAATATGCATGCTAGTTTTAAAATGTTTAATATTTCTTTAAGTTTTAGCATTTCATGCTGCTCCTTCCATGAGATATATATCAGCTACTAATAGTACAAATAACAATTAAATTTTCTGACGCCCCGTATCTCAAATTCTTCCTGAAAAACCTTTGACAGGGAGTCTCTACCTCTTTAAGCTGCAGCTATAAGCCCTTGTTGAACCAAAGTGCCGTGTTATAACATGCAGTTTAAAAGAACAAGCAAGCAGATTTATTACAGAATGAAAGAAGTTACATCTGGGTCGTGATTTGATGGGCCGGAATGAAAGACATGCAAAAGAGAATCTCGCATGTTAAGTGAGTGAACTTAATTTGTATTTATTGCTGCAAGTTTTAGTAGACCGTGCGTCGGTTTAAATAAAGCTGGTGTTTGTCTGCCGTGGTAACAGACGGCGTACTGATACACATGCTTCGCTACCAGTGGAAGAAATTTATTGACGTTATAAACACATGTCCTCCCCTGAGCACTGAAGATTGTTATAATGAAAGGGCGTCGGAAGTAGTGCACTCGTGAATTACGGGTTACTATCTAGTGAAGCTATCCCGGCGAGTGATCGTTTGCTGTTACTGTTAACACTTGTTAACAATCTAATAGGCTGATTCCACATTATTAACTCCTTTTATTTTTGTCATAAACAATAATTTTGCCGTTACAACTTATTCCTTTTTAATGAATATAGAACACAAAAAGTATGGTCAAAGGAAGGGTACATTGTTTGTGATTTACTTTCTCTAAAATATTAAAAAAAAATTAATAGAGCACTTGTTTTAATTGTGTTTAAATTTATCCTATTGTTATAAATAATGCATTGAAAGAAATATTCGCAATAAAAAGATAGAGGACGAATCATGCAAGTATCGGCCTCTTGCGTGAAATTTTGTATGTGACGAACGCGCTGCTAGTTACGGGTTAAGAACTGCGTTCAGAGTTAATAAATAGTTTGTCACTAATTTTAAAGTCACTTTTGTACATAAAAGTATCACTCATTTGATGATTCTTGAGCGAGTACTTCTGGTAGTATTCTTTGCTGTTTATGGCGAGCAATGTTACCTGCAGCTTTACAAAGATGAACTATTTATTCAAAGTTAACAGCTTTCAATGTGAGAATAGTAGCAGCTAACAATGCCTACTTTTTTCTTCAAAATATATTTTAGAACAAAATAATATTCCCAAAGGCGAAATTCAGACCATACAAAACACTGACCAGTATTTAACATACGGCACTTAGACATGGACCATGACTCAAGTCAAAGAGGAGAAGCTACTAATATTGAAAGGAAAATAGTAAGACGAATTTATGGAGCGATTAAAGAAGATGGAATATGGCGAATGAGATACCATAAAGAATTGTGCCATATATAAAGAGATCAACATAGTACAAGAGATTAAGATAAGATGTCTAGAATGTGCAGGACATGTTCAAAGAATGGAGGACAAACGGATCCCAAAGAAAATATTAGATGGGAAAATTTTCAAAACCTGACCAAAGGATGTACCAAAACCTCGATCGAAGGATGCCCAATTGTGAAGAGGGGAAGCTGAAGAGAAAGAGGAATGGAGGCAAAGTTACGTTAGTTTGATCAATCTATTCATCAGTTATGCAGTAGGAAACATATGTTGAGCCATAATACAGCGGTCGAGTATAAATGCCGCACGAAAGATCGATACTTGTATAGTAAATGTCGCATAAATATATGGTTTTCCTCGGCATGTTTCCTAAATACATTAGGACAGCTCAATAACAAATTTTATAGTCAGAAATGTTTTGTAGGATGATAAAATTACACTGAAGCACGTGTGCGATATGAACATAAGGAGTGTGTCGCAAGAGAAAACACAACAGTGTAATAAAAGTATGTTACCATCCCTTGACAAGCGCTACACGCAGTAACCTGTGAGAGAAGAATGATGTTCTCTCTGGCCGAAAACGGCTTTAGTTTCGCCTCCACCATTACTGCCAGCTTAAATTTGTTTATGCGTGAAGAAAGTGATGTGGTTTGCAAAATTGCATATTGCCAGATCATTTATAAGTCCTAGTTTAATTATAAAATTTCAAAATGACAACTTCAACTGGACATCTATGAGATGAAATAGGAAAAACCATTATTTCCGATGTCTTTTAAAGGTCTGTGTGGTGTAAAAAACGAACATATTTAATTATTAATAAACTAAAAAATATCTAAGACACCAATAGCTATTTTTCTAAAGATGAGCACTGTTTCATAAGTCAATACTATTGCTTATCAATCATTTGGTTTGAGTTCAAACACCTTGCAAAATTGTTTTCCGTTACCGTTTTTCACGCTTTGGGACGCATGGGGTTGGTTTTTTTTTTTTTTTTTTTTTTTTTTGTCCACACTGATTCAATTCCTTTATAATTGAAAATTTACGAATTTCTGCAATATCTCTTTCTTTCTTATTTTGGCATACAATTCCATATATCTACAGTTTATCTTTCCCACTTCTTCTTAGCATAGACACCAACTATTTACCTAGGGGCTTTCATTCTTTTTAAATTTTCCTTTATTTCATTTCTCCTATTTATCTTTTGGTCTGCCTAATTTGCTAATTAAAATAGGTTTCCTTTATTAAAATTTTTAACTAAGTCTGTAACCTTCCATTCTATAGAGTGCCCAACCCTTAAAATGTAATAACACTAGTTCTTTATTATTATTATTATTATTATTATTATTATTATTATTATTATTATTATTATTATTTATTAATTTATTCATTCCCTTATTGCTTTTTATTACCCAAATTTTATGCGTAATTTTGTTGGTACAAAGCTATTCCATAATTTTTCTTTAAAAGTTATTAGCGTTTGTTTCATGTATTCTTTAAGAGTCCATTTTTCATTTGAATATATTACAAATTGTCTTATTATGATCGTCTTAGTATGTTTTAATTTTGCACCCTTCGCAGTTAGTTTGCTTTTAAATAAATTTGGATGGCATGAAAAGATTTATTTCCTTGGCCAGCATTTCTTCTAATAGTTTTATCCTCTAAGCTAGGATTGAGTAACCTTTGCTGAAATGTTCGGGAGTAAAAATCCTAAGTATGGCTTCCTTCGGAAGGAAAGTAAAGTCGTGGGTCCCGTGTTGTAAATTCACGGCATGAAAATAACCTCAAGCCTGAAAGTAGAGGCTTCTGAGCAAAATTTATTGACCGTTTCACGCCCTTAATTGAGTGGGACGCTGATGACCTGAGATGTTCAAGAGCGTCGATTAATAAACCAAGTAATTATAATTTTGTTGAAATGTGACCCACTTCATAAGTGAAAACCGAGTAATCTATTGTTGCATAAATTTTGATCGTTAATAGGAAAGGGACATAGTTTAACAAATACTAGTTGTTTCTGATGGCACCCTAATACAATAGTATTTAGTAAAATATACAGCTCATCAGTATGAATCTGTATCGTTTACAATGATTAATGTGATATCTCTCTCTTTCAAAAGCTGAAAATTGGTTATATAACTTGTGAAAGGAAGTCTCAACGCATGTTTCTCTGTCAGACTTGAGCGTTGTGACGTTTTTGTCGTGTTTAAGTAGGAAAAAGCTGAAATGCACGCAAAACGGGTGTTTAGCCCCGTCTTCAGTTTGTATGTTTCTTCGAGATGCTAATTCTCAAAGGGATGAGTCACCTGTACGGATTTCAACAATATTTCATTCTAGAGATTTATTATTTCATTTTCCAGGTACAACTTTCTGATGGAAATAGGTTCACTTATAAGAGCTGCAGTTTTCTTAACATTTATCTTAAGTATAAAGTTCAAATGCTGGAAATTATCTTCATCTTTTTTAAATTCATTGAACTTTTCTTTAAATTCGTTTAAAACAGTATCAATTTCAGGCAATGCTTTTGTTCTTCAAGAGCATTGCCAGAATAAATTTCCAAATTATGTTAAATGTTAGGAAAATGTGAAAAGCCAATTGAAGATTCTTCATCACTAAATGTAATTTGCTTCTGTAGAATAAAACTGCACTTATTGTCTCCCCTAGAAATTTGTGTTTACTGTACTTTACTGTTCCAGTACAGTCAGCCGAAAAGGCCAGATCACATAACTATTTCTCCTTATACATTTGCTGGTATTCATCTCCTCTCTCCTTTAAAAATGACAGCAAATTACGAAATCTTTGCTTAGCCACCTCACTTCTAATGCATGAAACTAAGTGTGCTATTCCTTCCTCAAGAGCCGCCTCTGAAGAGATTTCCCACAGATTGACTTCTACTATTTTGAAGCTTACATCCATTTCATTGTTTAATCCTTTACATTAAAAAATGTTGATGAATTAATGCATAATGAGATCTGGAAATTTCTACAAGGCAACATAGCCAGTAGTACGACCAATCATTGCTTTTGTACCATCTACGAGGAAGATGAAAGTTTGAACAATGGCAATGTTTTCTTGGTAATGAAAGATTACAAAGCATTCTGGCTCTCGTTTTAAGAGAAACCTGTTCGTTTATTCTAAAATGCTAGAATACACATGAATGAAAATCAAAATTGCAAATTATAGATCCGTCCAACTGAAGTGAAAATGTTACTCAGACAGACATATCCTTTTGGAGTTGGTGCTCTGGATTTGTAGATACGAAGAGTTGCACTTTTTCTTGATAGCCACAGATTCTGGTGAGCAGTTTAATTTTGAGTCCCATTGAATAGGCTATTATTTATCAGAAATATTGAAAAAAAATGTTTAAATCTCTCCTCAATTTGTGACTAAGTTACCCGCCTTGAACGGTGCTAATGTGACATTGCTGGAGTATATGGACAGAGATGCCCCTTGAGCTGGGAGCCTCCATATTAATTCTTTCACTTTGAAGTTACATAAATAACTCTTTGGCGGAAAATCACGGTCATACTTTGTCCAATAGAGAGCTCTGTAATTCATGAAACCTTGTCTATTTACTATAACAAAGATAGCCTTTCTCATTTATTATGGAAATAAAAAGTTTTACTTTTCTCTTCTACCATTTTTCAAATTATATTAACTCACAAATGAAAGAGAAAATCATGCTGCATATTTTAACGGTCAATACCCCAAACATGTTTTGCTCCTTTCCCTCATTTCTATGTTTCGAGTTCTGAACAGCATTGCCAACTAAAGTATAATTCTTCTTATCAATACAAAAAATTTGAACGGAGAGAGAAAAGTGCACTATGTGCAATGCAGAAATGTTCACTTCTATTGTTATAGGGTCTGCAAAAGTCATTAATTGTATTTAAGCAGTAGAAAAGTTTCAATAGCCCCAAAGCTATTCAATTTGCGACACTGGTTCTGCATATTTTGGAAAAGTACAAAGAACAAACTTGGTCAACAATCCGATTGCAGAGTTTCTTTTGTGCATCATTCAATCACAATTCCGAAAAAAACTATAATAAGGTTAGCAGATTTGAATGACGCGTGGCGACTGTTAATAATACTCATATGCAGAACCAGCTTAGCGTTTATGTTTGGGGCTATTGTAACCTTGTTATAGGTTTTATCGGAATTGTGATTGAACAACACAAAACAATTTACCAAACTTTTAAGAAAATAATGACATACAAAAAATACTCTGTAATCGGATTGTTAACCAAGTCTGTTCTATGGAATTATTGCCACCAACTCTTAAACGAAGACCTTTAAAATGCGGTCTATTCAAGTTTTAAATTATTTATAACCGAAGAACGTGTATCTTTCTTACTAAATGTTAAGTATTTAGCTTGTCTCTCATTTATTAACATTAAATTTCTATTCTTATCTTAAAACAATCTTTTATCGAACTTACCGTAATCAGCTTGTACTATTTCCTTTCACTCTCATTAATTTAATATTGAAATTTGCAACTAAAGCAAAGGGTGTAACTGATAAATGAACGCCACCCTTATCTCCAACTTTTAACTATAATACTCCCACTTAAATTATTAACTTTAACTCTAGCCTTTGTGTTAATTAAATATACTTTATAAATAATAATGTAGATGCATTTTTATATTTTTAAACCATAAATTATTTTTTACTGAATTACAAACATGTTTCATATCCTCAGACAAAAAAAAAAATAATAAAAAACAGTAACGTTAAGGGGCCATGAACGATTCGGAAAATATCGGAAGCATTCGTTAATCCTGGGTTCGCAATACATGTTTTAATGCCGCCTACAGTTCATGTTCAAGTTATGCTAAAAGAAATGCATTTGCTCAGGCCGTGGCTCTGATGTCTGAGCGATTGTTTTTGTTATTCATTTGGTTTATTTACGGACGTGAAACGGCCGACAAATTTTGCTCAGAGGCCACTTCTTTCATGCTTGGGGTTCTTTATCATGCCGTAAATGTACGACACGGGACCCACGGTTTTACTTCCTTTCCGAAGAAAGCCATAGTTAGGATTTTTATCTGAGCGGACTAAAGCATGTGTCTAGTGATAAAAATGTCTTTGTTTCGATTCGTCATTATGCTTGAAATTTCTATTTCTTACTTTTTGCTGGTAAAATTATGTATAATATTCGTCATAATATATTTTAATAGACAACATATATATGCAATTTGATGAAGTAAATATATATGCATTTTAAAGAAAAAACTACATTTATCATCTTTTTTTCAAAATAAATTTCACATTAATAAATATTCTTAAGCTGAAAAAGTAAAAATAAAATATTGTCCATATTTACTTAATAAATAAACATTCATTTCGTATTTATTTTGAAGACAAACATTATTTTGTTTTGTGAGTGTGAATGAGCATCAATGATTTATAGTTCGAATAACCCTTTGAAATTGGAGGCTATTTCACCTTGTGCATTCTCAACATTATTTTCATTTTCCAAAAATAACAAACAAAAATTTTCACGCATGGATAGGATTGGAACTTCTTCGGAAGCTCTCATTGCTAGATAGCTCTGGACTATCAGTGGACATTTACAATGGAGACTCTTATGTGACTGGTAATGACAAAATGAGGTTAAAGACTGTAAGACCACGCGCAGAGACATGCCGTGAATCGAGCGCAGAGCCGAGCAGAACTTATGACAAATTAATGCTTCGAGAGTCTGCCTCCTTTTTTTAATGGTTTATGAATCTGTTATATTAGTGGCAAGTTCCAATATCTAATATTGTTGTTTATCTTTTTGGGTGAATTTCAATTTTAAAATATTTTAACATATTTTCTGTAATATCCATTATTTAATAAAAATTCATATATTTATAAGCAATATTAATGGATGTGTGTGAAACTGCTACAGTATAGTATACATTCCTTTAACTATTTAATTCATATATTTTAGGTTGAGTTATTTAACTTCTGTCTGAATGTTTTAACAAGCTCTCCGGTAATGTCGTTACATCCGATTTCTTTTTTATTTACTGTGTATCATTGCTTAAAAGACTGCTACTTCTTTAATCTTATTTATGCGCTAATTGCAAGAATTTTCCCATCTGTCTGAAATAAACGTCCCTACACATTACTGGTAACATTATTTTATTATTCAATTCTGCTATTTATTGCACCAAAAGCGAGAAACCCAAATCTGCGATTGTCCCACTAGGCAAAGTGAGTGGAGCCCCTCGCTATTCGATCTCCGCTAATAATTCCCCCTTATGACCAAATGCTCCCCAAAGTGGCGGGAATGCAATATACTTATTTATATTTTTCTATTTCTTTAATATTTACTTATTAATTTCTTATATTATCTGTAGGGGTAAAGACAAAAAGAAACAATCAAAAGATATCATGAGTGTACAAAGCAAAATAAAACAGATTTCCATGTTAGAAAACGACGGCGAATCTGTGGGGTATTGTTACGGAAATTATAAACGTGTTATTTGTCTACTCTTCGCATAAAAGCAGTGTTGGTGTAGGGTGGACTACAAAGGGACTATCTAAGGAAGCAATGTAAATTACAAAATTTCCATACGGGGAGGCTGCGGCTAAATAGGCAAGATCAAAACAGCTTGAAATGTAAGACTTTGAAACTTGAAATCTTAGCTCACATCATGTGATGCTATGACTATTTTCTTTTACATCGTTAAATCTGGGACTGCCCACTTTCTCTAGCTTTACATTAAACAATGAACAAGATGCGTTGAAAGTAGCGTGCCATTTTACTTCTATTTTTGAGTAACTCTGAGCACATTGCAAACTTTGCTGTCTGCCAGGAATCCGGATGCTGTATACAGGATAAAGTACACCCATTAAAAAGCACACTACATTTACATCCTAAGCAACAATTTGTGACTGAACTATTGGGCAATAAAATATGCGCTTTCATAACGAAGTGGTGATGAATGAAGAAGAAGAGGGTGAAGATGAAGATGCCTTTTTAATAAGAACTGTTGTTTTAGGATCCCCTCTCCTGATGCTTGCCAAATACAAATCTAGGTTCTGAACTCTGACAAGGTTCATGGCCTTACCCACTTCCTAGTATGCATTTGTTCATAAAAATTAGTGAATAAAAGCATGGAAAGGTTTTGAACCAGTGGGTGTCGAGAAAAAGCAAAACCTGTTCTGTATGTGATCCTAGACTGAGCGAAAAATAATACCCTCATTTCAGTAATGTCGTGTTAAGAGTTAGATTGATCTATTAATTCAATAGTATTCAAATACTTTCTAGTCATAAAGATGTGCTACATTGGTAGGCAAAAAAAAAAAAAAAAAAAAATACACGAATTAAAGAGTGAACAGGAAAATACGTGATTTTGCAGTGAGCTTTTTCGAATAATAAAATGTTTCTCTTATAAAAATATAGTGTTACATGCCACTAATAATATGAAAAAAAAACGATTTGAAGTAAAATAAAATGGAAAAATATATAAACTACTATGCTTCTAGTTAAATGTCAGCATATTTTATCGTGTACTCTAATTTAAACTGACTTTGAGGATATTCCCGTGTTGCCCAGTTTTATAGAGATGTTCTTAGTGAAGATCTGCGTACTAGCGACTTCCACCATAACGCACTTCGGTACTGTATAAGGCTCGAGTATTTAGTTCCGTAGTTTGCCCTACATTTCCTCGGGAGGGTAGATTAAAGGCGGACTCTCGGTGCAAAAGGATGATATGCGGTTTCTTATACGTGGAATTCAGGAAATGAGACGGTGAAGGACAACATTGGATATAATTGGATATAATTAGAAAGCGTGATGTTCAGAAATAAATATAGATTTACTAGAGACAATGCGAGACGGTTGACAAAGCCTTTCTGCCTAACCTGTATATCAACCGTGACTTGTCAATTTTGATTGAGATAACGCGTTCTAGCAGAATTTCCTTATTATGAATAGGGGTTTATAAAACTGCAGACCTACGTAACATCAATCAGACATCTGTAATCTGCATAATAATATATTGAACATCTCCTGCAGAAATTCCCAAGTCAATTTTTTACACCATTTCGGTATGCTCTGACTTCAAAACTCCAAAAATAATTTAATTAATCCTGTAGTGTACTAAATATAGAGGAGGAAAGTTTTCCTATATTTTTCCGTAACCTAAATTGTGATACAACATAAACGAAGACATTGCATTGAACCTAATTGTGAAATGTAGATAGCTTACCTTATATTAGACATCACGGACAATTACCTACTTCAAATTTCTTTAGCAAACTACTCCAAAGAAACAAATTAAAACTGCCGATATTTAATGAAATTTATTTTGAATGCTTTGAGGAAAATATGTGTAAACATTATTAATATAAACTTTAAACAACTCTAAGTAGTTGTATTATATATATTGTTTATATGTTACACAACGGTAAATAGAAATATTTATTTACACGTTTATCTTAAAGTCTATTGGTGTGATAGATGACACACACATCTGCATAGCAAATTCTCGTGGAAAGCTTTTCCTTCTATACCTCTTCCTTCAATCAATGCTTTCTTCTCCTTCTTTGCCCAGTTGCAACAACGTTTCCTTTTATGGACTTTCATGTTTGCAATGAAAGAAAAACGAAAAGAAGAATAGCTGCGCAGAAGCAGTTTGTAATATTTCTGTGAGATAAACTGTGGGTTATCTTAGTCATGTATTATTTTGTGAACATGAATACCATAATTTTAGTGTGGCTTTAGTTCATATTAATTTAGCACACAGACAGTCTACATCAACAGTAATTAATTTCCTCCCCACCTTCTCTTCTGGGTTCTTTAGACTGCTTGCACTCATTACCTTACTTTCGAAATTTGATATTTGTTTGACTACTGCTTCTAAGCGGTTCGAAATATTGCGCTGTTTGTGTAACCATTTCAGTGTATTGTTCTCATTATTTGTTAGCTATATTATTCTCCAGTCTTTTATTTTTAATTTTAATAAATATATATAATATTAAAGAAAAATAAAAATAAAGTAATACTATTAACAATGTAACAAATTAACAGTAATTATAATAGTAGTAAAGGATAAAACACTAAGAAAAAGTCACACTTGAGATGTTCAGTGTGACTTTTTCTTAATGTTTTATCCTTTACTACTATTATAATTACTGTTAATTTATATATATAGAGATGGAAGAAAAATTAATTAAATCACAAAAGTTACGCATCACATTGTTACCCCTAAACATTTAAAAATAGTTTTCTTTGTACAACTAATATTTATTGTTTATTTTTGAAAAAATTAAACACAACATGTTTAGACGACTTACTCATGTGATTCACTGAATTTGCCACAGAAAGAAATAAACAGTATTTTTTTTAATTGTGTTTAACGCCCGTTTTTACTACTGAGGCACCACAGGTGGTAAATACTGATGATACATGAAATGAAATTATATATTTCGGAAAGGATTTTTTAAGGAAGGAGACGTTCCAGGCCCAAGTATAAGGTATCTCCCCGGCATTTGCCAATTATGAGGACTGAGGAAAAACGTAGAAAAAACTTCAGTCAGGGAGGACGGTCCTGGAGGGATTCGAACCCCACACCTCCCTTAACGACCACGGCCACCCGTGGCGATGCAGTAAATGGTGAATTTATTCTTTACACACTTGACTGTGGGAACATTTTTTTCGCGTTTCTCCCACAGGAATAAAAAAAGCTATGTAGTGCAAAAAACTGAAAGTCAAAGACAGAATCAATATGAATTAACATAAAGTTCATTCTTCTAGCTGAAATAGTAAAGTACATAGTAGGTTTTATTTTCAGATGTTACCACTATTTGACGTCATAAGAACAAAACTATAAGGAAACAAATGAAAATGACTTCTTTTGTCGACTCAAAATAAAAATATTTAGTTTGAAAAACGTAGTAGCAGTTCAATATGAGTTAACCGTGTGCGTGCGTGCGTGCGTGCGTGTAAACTTAGCGCTATGAAAGTGCATAAGTTCAATTGCATAATTGAGTTGGCTCGTTTCATCCAATAATCTAGTGACTCGATAAATCATGAACAACTCTTTCCTTGTAGTTTGTTGACATCCTACGTGAATGAATTCGGTCCTGGTGATATAGTGGTAGCAATGTTTGCCTCCTAGACCCAAGATCCCGCGTTCAATCCTGGCCAGGGTCGATGTAATTTTTTGGTGTATAAATACTTAGTATGGCTTCCTTCGGAAGGAAAGTAAAATCGGGGTTCTTTGTCGTAGATTTACGTCACGTAAAAGAATCTCAAGCCTGAAAGAAGAGGCTTCTGAGTAAAATTTATTGGCCGTTTCACGCTCTGACTTGAATGGGACGACGATGACCTGAGATGCTAAAGAGATTTAATTAAATTTAATTTAAATATCTGATTTAGGTAGCCACACCGATTACACAAATAAATGTTTATTGCACGTGACATTTTAAAAAGTTAACAATGTAGGATATTGTATTCTAATGTTTACTTCAAATTGTACAAATCACAAGTTAAATTTACTTTGCTTTTAATTGTGCAGATTACAAATTATAATTCATAACAGCAAGAGTAAACCAGGAAAAGGAAACTTAGAATTAAAATAATATGTATATATTTTTATGAAATCTATGACTAAAATGAGGCCATTTTTCATACTTACCTTTTTGAAGCAGATAAGTGAATTTTACATTTTTTTTTTGGCGTGAACATTATATAACTAACCTAATACTAATATATGGTCCTAAACAGCTCACTCTAACCTGCACACATAATATTGTGGAATGCTTTTAAAGTATTTCAGGGAAACAGAAATTTATGTTAACAAAAATATTTTCCCCCCTAAAGCGTTCAAGAAGTAAAAAGATAAATTATTACACTTTTTGTTTATCATACTTATATAGGTAATCTATGATCTACGAAGAAAAAATGACTGAGTTATATGATAAGGCTGTTGAAATTAGATTAAAATATTCATTTGAACATCTTTAGTCCTGAATTGAGAGTAAGGAAATTCGGATTTAAATCATCGTTTAATTTCCAGGATCACATTAATGAATGTTACATTTTACGACACCTATGAGTTTAATAAAATAAAAATGAAATTGTTATTAAAAACATGACATCATTCTAATGTTCCGTCGGGCGCAATGTCTATTGCTTTATGATAATTTATCACTGTATTTTTTCTGAAAATCCTTGTACGTGGAATATTTTATTATCATATTAGTGTTTTATTTATATTCAAGCATTGCTTATTTTATTTTTAAAAAGCAATAATGCAGTATATTTTTATTACAGGAAATAAATTACTATTATAACAAAGGAAAGAAAGATAATTTTATGTCGCAATATGCAGATAGGAAATAAACATTAGGCCTTTTAAACTTATCATGAAATCAGTCAGTTTTTTCTAATTCTTCTCCAGAAATTAAGCGCATCTTTTCCAAGGGCTGTTCCTTTAAGCGATTTTCCAGATTTCGCTTAAATAAATGTTGAATTTGCTATTGTTTGAAGCATGCAAGAAGTGTGCCTAGAATCTGCAGTGAATCCCTAGCTATAGACTATAACTTCTTTCATTGCGGACTAACATAAATTCGCAATAATTAATGTTATATTTGCAGGGTTGTGTTCATTTACATTGAATACTTGTGGTTTCTGTAACGAAAATGTGACTGATAGCAACGAATGATACAAAAATAAGCGGCACTATCTGAAAAGGAACCAAATATTACAGTAATAAGCAAGGAAGTGTTACAAGTTACCATGGATTGAAGCTATTTCTCATTAACAACGACTTCAATAAATTAAAAAAGAGGGAAAGCTATCTTTCAGATATATTGCGCCTGGCTAAGGGCTAAGTACAAGCTGAAATTTAATTAAAACGTTTTGTATTCACCGAACTAAGTGATGGTTTGGCCTGTCGTTTCTGTATAAGCTAGTGTTTGTGAGTTAATATGAATCGTAAATCTGCGCGTGTATAAAGTCTATTTCTGCACGTGCTTTTCACTTAAATCCTATGGGGAAATTGCTATTCATACAGACATGAGCAACATTACTGCCTCATCTAAAAGTTTAGAACACACATTTGCTAATGATGTCCAGAAGTGTAAAGCTTTAATTTTAATGCCAGAGTAACAGTTCATATCAACAGATTTTAACTGACAATATGTTTGAACTTTTCAAAATACAGAAATCCAATTGGAATTGGTGTAATTTCTGCAAAGTAAATTTCAGTCATATTGTTGAGAAAAGATAGAAGAAATAGTACTGAATTACAAAAATCAGAAATTAAGGAAGATTATTTTCACTTAAAATATTTTATGGTCTGAAAGTCAGAAAGGTGGTTATCTTATACACTCTCATCACAGATCGACTTTTTCCTGAATATCTTCACTTTATCATAAGCTTGGAACACGATTATAGTTGCGCCTTGAAGGAATAATTCTTATCTGAACACAAATTCTCATATTTATTCTTACAGCATTCAAAAAGAGTAAAACGTCTTGTCTAATGTGGAAAAAGTGTATAAGCCCTTTAAACTTTACTTCTGTGTTATGGAAGTTCACTGCTTAGTTCATATTAATGCTATAAACATTTTACCTTTACTGCGGTGTTAAGGAGAAACTGCTTAGTTCACTGTCAATGTTATAAACACTTAACCTTCACTTCTGTGTTAAGGAGTAACTGCTTCAATGTTATAAACACTTTTCCATTACTTCTGTGTTAAGGAGAAACTGCTTAGTTCACTGTCAATGTTATAAACACTTTACCTTTACTTCTGTGTTACGCATAAACTGCTTAGTTCACTACCAAATTTGTCATAAAACACAGAAAAATGTCTCACAATTAACGGGTGAGCGAGCTTTTGTGAATTTTACGACTTTAACTGCAGAGTAGAAAACTGTTTTGATACCGCCGGCATGGTCTAATCAGTCAATGGTTCCTTATAAATAAAGCAGTGTGCCCAAATCACAAACATGCGCTAAAACTCAATGTTGCTTCTTCATCGTCAGAAGTAAAGCAACATATTGTGTTCAAATAATGCTATGATTAAGCACATGTGAAATAAGACTTTCGAAAATGCGTCAGAACCTTGTAAGCTTTCCTTCGTTGAAGGCGATTTATTTTTTTTATTTATTTATTTATTTTTTTTGCGGACGCTCTTTAACATCTCAGGTCATCAGCGTCCCATTCAATCCAGGGCGTGAAACGGCCGACAAATTTTGCTCAGGGGTCTCTCTTTCAGACTTGAGGCTCTTTATCGTGCCGTGAATGTACGACACGGGACCCACGGCTTTACTTCCCTTCCGAAGGAAGCCATACTTAGGATTTTTACGCCCCGAAAAAATCCATCTACCCTGGCCGGGTTTGAACCCGCGATCTTGGGTTTAGAAGGTCATTGAAGGTACCCTGATATTCATTCCTAATGAAATTACTGGGATGAGATGAATTAGCTGTGTCAGTCTGTAATATTTTCATTATCATTATTTATTACCACATCGCTAGCCATTTCACATTACGCCTATGTACTGCATTATAAGGCTTGGAATTAAATCTAGCTGTGTTTCTTCTTTTCCACGGAACATGATTATAACTAAAAACTTAACTACAGGAAGGACCAGTTCTGTCCCTATAGAAGTAGCCAAATATATTCATTCCAAAGCCTTTGAATTCAACGATCCTATAACAAACACAAAGTTTTTTCCCATCTGAATCTCATTAATATACCAGAAAACATTCTTTACTTTTATTTTTAACATGTAATTGTTTTGTTGCTAATTGTCTTGGAGATTTATTTGTCTTCATAGAATCATTGTAAAATAATACACACTATGCTTTAAATTTGTCTTTATCGCCTCACCTCGTAAATCTAAATAGCTCCAGTTGGTATTGCTTTTTTCTTTTCGCTTCAATCAGCCAACTAGTCTCATTTATGTCACATCTTCAAGATGAGGCAGACACAATTTATTCGCCATTACTCTCGAATTTGCCAGTTTCACTCGCTAGTTCTTTTCGTTGCAATGTTCCGATTTAAGCCATATATCCATCGTTAAAAGTCCAAGACGAAATTCGCTTAGTATCGAACTAGGCTGACAAAAGGATGACGTCATTAATGTGTATGTTTAATTATATTTTGTTACATTAATAATTTTATACAAAATTTAACCAAATTAATTCTCAACTGAGCTATAAAATATGGTTCATAATTTCAATCACTTGACTATCGGTTATAAACTGAATAAAATAATTAAACATGAAATTCATTATTTAATGTATATATTTCTATGCATGCGTTCCTGGCAGAGAGAAACTAAATGTTTATCGTGGGCGTGAAGCTCGAGTGTAAGAAACGAATAATTGCATACTATACTCATTATTGAATGGATGCGCTCATTAAATTTTATATTATAAAGTTAAGGATATATAACAAGAAATAACCAAAACAAGAATAAATTTATCAAGAATTTGTATCGCAATTCGACTCAATAGTATAAGTTTTTAGGGTACGTATCCAATTGGTGGACGTGGCTATTAGTCAAATGTCCCTTCAAGGCCCGCCATAGGTTGAAAAGTACTGGTCTAGCTAATGCATACAGCGATTCAAAGATTGCAGGCTCGGATCTGTGAAGTTTGTGAAGAAGTATGCTCATATATAATATGTAAAAGTACCAAATGATCCGCTTTTACTTAACGTAAGTATGAAATCGAGTGCGCCAAAGAACATGCTCCGTGATATTCGTCCGTTCAGGTATGACATCATTTTGAATAGAAGCTTCATTTCTTAGTAGCGAATTGACCCTTAGGAACGTAATGCCATACTTTAGGAAATTTAACGCCACATTTCCATTTTGAAATGATAGTCTAAGACCTCTTTGCAATCTCTAAAATGTTTGGGGTTTAGTTCATTAACTTGCTTTGTGTATATTTGTATTTCAAGCTACGGGGTGAAATAACATTTTTATGCGAAACTATATTGTTTATTGTTAAGGAACATTGCAGATTCGAACTGAGGGTTAACAAGTTGAGCACTTTCGTAAGATATTTCTCTAGCTTTGGTTCCTGCAAGTTACGATTATGTTTCAGTGCAATCGCAACAGCTGCCTCCGCAACCCGCTGGTGTAAACGTTCCGTGTACATAAGTGGCAGTAAAACACTCGGTGTGCATCTCAAATAGCAGATATGTATTTCTCCTGCTGTGTTAACCTCCTTTGATCCTTTTTTAAATTTTTTATTGAACTAGACTTATGGGAACTACACCTGACTTTATTCGTTTCCCTTCTAAGAACTTGAGCATTGGATATAACTCAAAAGCGATCCAACATAATCTAGTCTGTTTTACACTGATACCGCTGACTAGACTGTCTGTCGCATACGCGAGCAAGAGTCTGGTTTCCCTCTCAGACGGCTAAGTTATGCATTGCAAATTCTGAGGCTCGTAATATGGTTGGCATAAGTTATTAAGGAACTAAAAGGATTTTTTCCATTTCTTTTTGACTGGTTTTCACACCCACTGGCACCCGAGAGTGAATGTTTATACATAATTTAAATAGTAATCATTTTAAATATTTTATATAGTCTGTAGTAACAAGCAGGAACACCTCATGTAACAGAAAATGTATTAGACTACCTGGACGCATACCTTTTTGACGTGAGGGAAATGTTGCCTATTGTAATCTCTTGTATTGCCAATTACTGATAATGGTTAGAGGAATGTCCCCCCTAATGTAACAAAGTTAAGTACAGGCAGGTGTCCGACATAAATCGAACAACATATCTTTTGTACCCTTAGTTGTTGGAGATGCTCGGAAATCGTTAAAGACAGAAACACAACAGGTGTTGGCAATGACTTCATCACATCGAATGATCATGAACTCCCCAATGAGGAGTCAAAGAGTTTTATACATTTAAAGTAAGCGCGTTTGGAAACACAAGAACTCACCAACAACATTTCAATATTTTGAAGGCTCAGTAATCTGTGGGCGCTATTCTGTGAACCCTGTGAGCTCTCACGAATATGTGGGGACACTTTGAAATTAGTATACAAGTGGAAGACGAGGCAGTCCCAGATGCAGTATAGTAATTACCAGAACGCAGTTGCAGATACAGTAGAGTAATTTTCCAGATGGCAGTTCCAGATAGAGTCCGGACCTTGAGTTTATGCATTTTCTATATTTCAAGTCAGTCGTGTAGCCAAGTGAAAGACGATAGGCACACAATGCAGTTTTAGGGCCGTAGATGCAATTTCAGGTAGCGTATGTAGCTCGTGGCGTCAAAGAGGTAATAAACCAGGTGGTCGACAACAAAATATTGTGTCAATAAACACTTCTAGGCGTTTAATGAAACAAATGGTCCTGCGATTTGAATCTTTTCCTTTCATCTCCCTTCCCCCGTGTCTACGAGAGCACAAAAACCGACTTCAGGCCCCTGAAAGCCCCAGGGTACGAAGTGGGAGCCTTGGATAAACAACTACACCAACATCGTGGAAACATCAACCATTAAAACCACTTCAGTTGTGAGGGAAAAACCAAATAGGTAATGGCTCAGTTTGGAAATCATTACAAAAAAATTATGTAAGAATAAAATTGCTAAAATAACGATATTAGCATCGGAGAATATAGATCAAGTCTGGAGCCGAATGTGGGGCCCCAGGGCCAAGGGGGGAGATGACACCATGCGACGCCAAGAAGCAAGTGAAAAACGACGCCGAGAAGGGGATGTGAAGTCCAGACGCTGAGGAGGAAGGAGAAAAGGAGGTCCTTATTCTACAACGTGACCAGAACAGCGCGGAATTTTAGCGGCGCTGACCGACGCCAACCAGAATGTGATCTATAGAGGAGACAGCGGGAGGCTTCGTAGCCTTACTGTAACCATCGACACCAGGAAAGGCCTATACTGGGATGGGGTGAAACCTAAGAACTTACAGCTGTGCATCGAACCGAGTAGCAGTAGAGACGATGGAATATCCAGCAGCTGCTGCAGGAGGCGACGGTACAGAGTAACAAATAAGTTTTATCAAGTATAATTGTTAGAAATTGTGCATTGGGTATTTGCTGTGTTTTGTATTTCCAGAAGTAATAATTAGATTTCTTTTAATGTTGTTGAGAAATAGAAAGTAAGTTAACATGGCACCGAATAACGAAGAAGAGATTAATCAGGCTGAAGTTAGTGGTAGGACAGGAACACGGGAACCAGAAATCATTCAGGACAAATGCAGGAACGGCCCGCGGTAGACAATCCGAATAATGCAATACAGAATTGGGGGAAAAGTTCGGTATTCGCGGCAAAAGAATGAATGAAATATTCGATAAATATAAAAAAATGAGAGAAATATTCACTAAGAGACAGAAAATGTTAAGCGAAATGCTCGCTAATGACCGAGAAGAACAAAAGAGTGAACTTGTCAGCAATAAAAATGAACAAGAAGGCCAAAAGGTAATTAATCATCAAAAGCAGCTAGGAGAGGCATTAAGGAAGAATAAAAAGAAATTAAACGAAAAAGTAACGGATAATCTAAATGAGGTGGGAGAAATATTAATTGATGACAAAAAAGAATTAGGAGAAAAATTAATAAATAATCAAAATGAGCTAGGGAAAGATTAACTAATTATCAAAATGAACTGAACTAGGAAGGAAGTAACTAATCATCTAACAGAACAAAATGAAGAAATAATTAACAGTCAAAAGAATTAGGAGAAAGATTAATAAATAGTCAAAAAGAGTTAGGAGAAATACTATTTGATAACCGAAGTGAGCTAGGGGAAAGTTTAGTTAATAATAAGAGAGAACTAAACTAAGAAGTAATTAATTATCAAAAAGAATTAGATATAAATGTTATTGATAACCAAAGTGAGCTATGGAAGAGGGTAAGTCATAAGCAAAATGAATTTGAGAGTAAGGTAGCTAGAGATCAGAGTGAAATAAAGTATAATCCGACTCACAAGTCACTGGAGCTAGAGAGTGAAATAATTGATAATCAAAGGGAACTAAGCAAGGAATTTGAAGGTACAAAAGGTGAAAAATGCAGGGAATGTGGAAGTGGTAATCAGGAGATATTAAACGGGTTGCGAACCAAGATTATCTTGGGGCACGGGCATGTCATTAAGCATTCGCAAGCCAACCAGAAACTGTTTAGACAGGAGGCCAGCGATGATCCATTTAGGTACGTAGTTCGAAGACGCACAAGTTCGGAGGCAAATCTTGTGAGCGGGCGACCGAGGGAGCGGATCTGGGACAGAGGAAGTCGAACCCCACCCCTGGAGACCACCTTGTCGCCATAGCTACTAGTCCGGCTCTCAGAAACAAACCCCAAACAGGATGTAAAAATAATCAGATAATTATGCTGGCGATGCTAATGAATGGACTGGTGAAATAACTAAATGTTAATTGCAACAGGGATATATTATATTAATGTTGTGAGAGAAAGAATAAGAATAAAAGGATTGGTTATATAAATTAACGTTAATTGTCGCAAAGAATAAATTAAACTAAGTTAAAAAAAAAGGACTAGGATGCAGATGCGGGGTTAAACAAAGAAAAGTAATCAATAGAGCGAAAGAGCCTAGGCAAGTATATTAATGATTAAATGAATCGTGTAAAGAGAAATGAGGTTTAAATAAAATGAAGCATATAAAGAGAAGGAATTGCACAATTATATTGATATTGTCAGAAAAGGATAAGATATAAAATGTTGTAAGAGAATGAATATGATATGCAAGTAAATAATTATAACGGAAAAGAAAAATGATGTAAAAATTACTTATATTAATGTTGTTCAAGAAGGCACTAAATATTTGTATTAATGATGTTAAAGAAAGAATAGAATATAAATTGTTAAAGAAGGAATAAGATTAAAGAAAAAATAAGGTACGAAAATTGATTATGTAAAAAGAAGGAAAAAAATAATCATATTAACAATGTTTAAATAAAACGAAGCATGCAAAGGGAAGAAAATTAAACAATTATATTGGTATTCTAAGAGAAAAAAATAAGACATAAAATGCAATTAAAGAAAGAAGAAATTATAAAAGCAAACAGATGTGACGGGTAAGATAAATAAACCATATGAAGGGGAAGGAAATTAATTATGTAAAGAGGAGAAATTAAATAGTTACACCAAGACTATCAAAGAAATAAAAAAGCATTAAATGTTGTTAAGACTGTGAATAGGATATGAAAATTTATATAGATGTAGCAGGGAAATAAACTAATAGTGTAATAAAGAAATATTAGATACACATGCAAATGTTGCTGACAGGGAATGTAATATAAATGTAACACGGAAGCGTAATTACATGGGGGAAGGAACTAGATAATTGCGTTAGTAATATTAAACGGAAAAAAAAAGTAAAGATAAATGTGACAGGAAAAAATAAAGTTAATCATGTGAAAAAAATACTTATATTAATGTTGTTCAAGAAGTAGCAAGATATAAAATGTTGGTAGAGAATGAATAACATGTGAAAGTGAGTAGTTGTAACAGGGTAATAAAGTAAGCGTGTAATAAGGTAATATTACTATGTGAATGTTGCTAGAGATAAAACAGGATATTAAAACTGAATATAGATGTACCCGGGAAGTGTGATGGCATTACAGAAAGAATTAGATAAGGGTGTTAGAAATATTAAGGAAAATGGAAGAAGAGATAATTCCGATAAGGAAAGCAAAATGAAGAATGTAAAAAGAATGGATTAAATAATTGCAATTAATGATGTTAAAGAAAGGATAAGATATAAAGTGTTGTAAAGAAGCAACAAGGCATGAAAGTAGATATTGTAAAAAGAAGGAATAAGATAACACTACCGTGGTTAGAGAATGAATAACATATGAAGGTAGATAGTGGTATGAAAAGAAAAATTAGTCTTGTAAAGGAAAAGAATAAAATAAATTATATTAATATTGTTCAAGAAAGATTATGAAACAAAATGTTGTTAGAGAATGAATAAGATATCATAGCAAGATAGTTAAAACGGGAACAAAAAATTAATCATGCGAAAGGAAAGAATCAAATTAATTATATAATTCTTGTTGTTCAAGAAGAAGAAAGATATAAAATGTTAGAGAATGTATCAGATATGAAGGTAAATAGTTGTAAAAATAAATCATAATCATGTGAAAGGAGAAAATCAAATAAGATTATATTAATGTTGTTCAAGGAGAAGTAACAAATAAAATGTTGTTAGAGAATGAATAAGACATAAATGTAAACAGACGTAACGAGAAAGGTAAATGAATCGCTTAAAAATAATAATTACACAAATAATATTATGGTAAGAGCGAGGTATAAAAATGTGAGATAGATATAAACGCAGAAGAAAAGTATACGATTAAGAAAACATTTAAAATGTTAAAACGTTATAAAAATATATAAGATGAAAGTAAATTGTAATATGAACCAGTGTGTATATATGGATAAATGGGTACAGCTATTTAACGAGTGAAGTGATTAGTGAGTGTCAGTGATCGTGGATAACCGCAGGTACAACGTGGTGCGTATTGGCCCAAAGTATAAAGAATTAAGGGGCAGTGTAAAGCGATGAGTCCGTTAAAAGTGAAAGTGGAGAGTGACATCACTCCAACCACGGTGTGGCGAACAGAAGAGTAGTTAACAAGAAGACGGTAAATAAATACCTTATACCAAAGCGACAATGTATTGGTACCAATTTATGATGGGCACTAAGGAGTGTCAGAGATCAAAAAGGGCACATTTGATGGAATATTTATTGCTTTATTTGACATAATTACGAATATTCTGTATTGCTTTACCAAAAAAAAAAAAAAAAAAAAAAAAAAAAAGAAAGAAAGGAAGGAAGGAAGGAAGGAAGGCAAAGGAAAGGAAAAGGAAAAAAGAAAAGAAAAGAAAGAAAACCAAGGCCCATATATATATATAAACTTAATATGTAGTTAATAATGTAATTTGTTTATGACAACTCTGGATATCTCAAACCGTCATATCTAACAGGTTAATAAAGTAACCTATATGAGCTGCAACACGTCCTGATTAAATTAAGTGCTGTATATAGATGCAAATAAATATAAAATGTTCAAGAAATGTAAATATAGCAGTAAAATTCATTCTAACGATGCTCTGTCCGCTGTAGGGAAAGAAATCCCTAGATGGGGGCATTTGTAACAGGTCCTCATACCCGAGAGTGAATGTTTATGCACAATTTAAACAGTAATAATTTTAAATATTTTATATAGCCTGTAGTAACTAGCAGGAACACCTCATGTAACAGAAAATGTATTAGACTACCTGGACGCATACCTTTTTGACGTGAGGGAAATGTTGCCTATTGTAATCTCTTGTATTGCCAATTACTGATAATGGTAAGAGGAATAAGTCCCCCTATTGTGACAAAGCTAAGTACATGCAGGTGTCCGACATAAATCGAACAACACATCTTTTGTATCCTTAGTTATTGGAGATGCTCGGAAATCGTTAAAGATAGAAACACAACAGGTGTTGGCAATGACTTCATCACATCGAATGATCATGAACTCCCCAATGAGGAGTCAAATGTATGCTGAACACCATACGATAATATTGGCTTAAGTTTTTCATTGATGATTTACGATAATCTTGTCTTCATTTGTTCATTGTTGGTTCACCTGTCATGTAACAACGCTAACATTTGAAGCACATCTGTTTGCAGAACAGCATACTACACATTACTGTTGTTTTTCGGTTCAACTTTGAAATATATTAAGTAGATATCTACCGTGAAAGTGTGTATACATTTTTGGCACCATCGGTATATGGCATATTTGAGTATAGCACTTTTAATGGTAGTGCTAATATTCACAGTATGTACATAAATGTACGTATGCTATGTTAAATTTAACTTCTGGTATGTACAATGTATTTGTGTATGGCTCTTTAAGGTTCGGTACTGATATGAACAGTGTGGTTAAATAAGATTGTGTTAGTAGTACTATGCACATGCATGTGCTTTTTCTATAATGAACAGGTCAGGACGATACTCCATTGTTAATCTAATATTTGTGACTAAGTATTACTAGACACGGAATGGTCCATTGCAGTTAGCTTGGTCATCAACAGTGGGCCTCACTGTACCCCGATCCGCCCCAGGTCCCGATGGCTTGGTAGCTTCATAGGAATAAGAGAAAGCCTTGGATGTTTATTTAAGTGTTATGTTTAGTTAGCGCGATGGTTTTCGGTCAAAAAGTGACAGTGGCCTTTTCTGTTTTATTAGTGCTCCTGTGTACTGCCCTAATTGCTTATTAGGGGATTGTGGTGTTTAGCATGCTTTCTATAATATTATAAGTTATTTTTTTGATAAATTGCTCGATTGTTTGCATTTTCATTTCGTCATGTAGGACCGAAAGAACGGCTGTTCGAGGGACTTTGGTGATTATACGAAGGCATATGTTTTGCATATGTAGTGCTTTGATGTGAGTCTGTACGCAATGGCCCATGCGTACGTCATCAGGGTCTGATTAGGGATGTGTACAGTATATATTGGTGCTCAGTGTCATATTGTGATTTAATAGTGGGTAAAGTCTATTGCGTTGGCAGTTTGCTTTCTTTTTCACATATTTAATGTGTGCTGCAAAGGTGAGTTTGGGATCAAGGATCTCTCCAAGGTATTTGGCTTGCTCCTCCCACTTTCTGCATGTAATGATAATGGTGGGAGGGGTTTGCGGTTGGATGAGTGTTTGGTGCAGTGTACTAATTGTGATTTTCGAGCATCTACTTTTATACGCCATTTGCGGAGTCATGCTACCAGGTCATCTAGCGCAACCTGTAGTCTAGTACAGATAATTTCTGGTTTCCATGATTCTGCTGCCATTGCAGTGTCGTCAGTATATATGGAGAGCAAGCAATTTGGTGGTTTTTAGGGTATGTCATTAATATATAAATTGAATAGAACCTGGCCAAGGAGGCTACATCGTCTAATGTTACAGTAAAAGTCCGGTTTGCTGGAGTGAGTACAATTCAAATCATGGAATCAGGAACTTTAGTTCCTTCATTTTGCATAAAGAGGCAGCATGGTATACCGAGTCAAAAGCTCGTTGAACATCTAAAAAGATTATTCCGTTTGATCGATTTTGGTTAAAACCCCGCTTTATTCGATAGCTCTAGTTAACTGAAGTGTGGTAGAATGCCTTGCCCAATAACCAAACTGTTCATCTATTACGATGTTGTATTTCTTAATGTGCGCTACCAATCATTTTAGAATTACTTTCTCCATTGGGTTACTCATCGTTATAAGGAGGCTAATTACCTTACACTTGTTCGGGTTTGAACGGTCCTTATCTGGTTTTGGAAACATCAGCACATCTGCACGTTGCCATTTGTTTGGGATATAGCCGTTTAGCAGGCAGAAGTTGGCTATAATCGCCAGAATTTGAAGGGCACTATGCTTTAGTGCCAAATTTGATATTTTATCTGGTCCCGGTGCCTTGTGGTTCACTAGGTTTTAATTCTGATGGGAGTATTTTAGGAGTTCATTGTAATTGGGCGCTGTTGGGATAGATTTTACATTCTCTTTCACTTGTTCGGTGAAGGTTTGATCCATCGGATCAGTGTGTGGTTTGCATGCATTTTCCATTGCATCTGCCAGAAAGTTGGCCTTATCTTCCGGGAACTCCGTATGTTGATGTGGCAAATTGGGGGTATGAAGGGGTGAATTTTTAGTGGATCTTTAATTAGGCGTTTTGTTATTTGTCACACCTGGCTAGTTCCAGGATCTATGTCGGATAGCGTTTGGTCCCATTGATTTTGAAGTTGTTTAACGCGGGTTTTAAATTCGCTATCTAGTGTAGCCATGCTGATTTTGTGACGAGTGTTTCTTTTTCTATGCCATTTCCTTCTTTCTTGATTGCGTGCATGTATTAAGGCTAGTGCATCCGGAGTGTAGTAGTACTCACATCTATGCGGTTACTTGAGTGGGACAGAGATTGCAATGGCTGCTTGTATGTTGTTTCTAGAGTGGTTACTGCTCCGTTCACGTCCTTGGGAAACCGCAGGGGAGCTGGATCATTGATTGTTGCATTGAGGCTGTCGTGAAAGTGTTCCCATTTAGCTTTAAAGAAATTTCTACTTAGTAGAGGGGGTTTGTAGACCGGCATGTACTGAATTTCCATCATTGCAGCACAGTGGTCGGAAGCAAGGATATCGTTTATTCTGTAGGCTGGAAGAGCGTAGTTTTAAGAATTGCGATATCGGAAGTGTATGTGTGTTTCGGATTGACATGTATTTAGGTTTGTTCGTCAGTAGATGCAATTGTGTAGTTGTCCTCCAAGTTTTGGAAGAGTAAATTGCCTGCTGAGTTGTTGGATCATCATGCTTTATCTTCTAATCGCCAGCTACTAGGGGGCTGTTGCCTAGATTATTTTCTAGGTTTTGTATGCATTTTTGCCCGGGTGAATTGTACACGCTTACGATAGTTAGTGGTTGGCCTGAAGAGACATGACATGTTTTATTTATGGACGCTCTTTAATATCTCAGGTCATCAGCGTCCCATTCTATTCAGGGCTTGAAACGGCCAACAAATCTTGCTCAGAGGCCTCTTCTTTCAGGCTAGAGGTTCTTTTTCGTGCCGTAAATCTACGACGCACGGCTGCACTTCCCTTCCAAAGGAAGCCACACTTAAGATTTTTACGCTCTAAAAATCCATCGATCCTGGCTGGGATCGAACCCACACTCTTGGGTTTAGGAGGCAGGTATGGTTACCGCTACACCACCAGGACCGACTTGCCCTGAAGTTGGGACTGTGATTACATTTGCTTTCAAGCGATGTTTTCCTCTCTGTATGTTATATACTCTGATGGTTTAATATCCACATCCTTTGCCATTTTGTTGATCTGTACGGTAGATATGATAACCCGGAATGGAAACAAGAGCTTGCTGTGAAAGGAAAGTATGTTTGAGCAATATTATACCTATTTGAGGTATTGATTAGGTGAAATTTGAGTTCGCTTAGGCGGGACCTCGGTCCTTTGCAGTTCCAGTGCAGAATTCTATTTGATGGTAGCTTGTCCATTTTTGTCTGATATCAAGGATGGTGTTCCTTATATTTGGGAGATAACATCTAGTGGGCGTCATTTCCAGAGTGGCAACGAATAAATTGCGCTGGTTGGGATTTTATATTAGGCAATGAGTATAGCATTAGCACATGAAATTGTGAAAGCACTGTGAAGTATCCGGCTGGTCTGTTGCCATCGCCCAGGAAATGCAAGAACCTCTCAGCGATGGGGGAATATTTCACAAGTAGGCCGCAATTTCGGGCTTGCATTTGTGCAGGATAAGGAGGGGGATGATGGAAATGTGGTTGGAGTCTGTGGTTGGCGCTGTTGTCTGTACCTTTTCTGTTGAATGTTGGCTGTTGTGACAAGTTTTGCGTTGGTCTGTGTACGTGTAGATTGAGCCGGTGGCTGTGTGGTGTTGACGCTGTTCTGTGGTGGTGTATGAGAATTTGAATGAGAATTTGAGTGTTATGCTGAATAATGTGGTTGTGTGCTGCTGTTGCTGTTTTTGCTGAGGTTAGAGGTGGTAGCTGGTGGTGACTGTATTGACTGTGGTTGGTGCGGTATGCGTTGTGCATTGGTGTACTTTCTTGCGGCATAGGTGCCCCGGCCTTAGGACACCAGGTCCCATACCGAGGGCAATCTTCTGCTGGCTGAGGAAAGGGCAGAGGGATTGGCAAACCTCGAGTATACTGGGCAACACCTCCAGTGTGCTCCATGGTCCGTTTGGCCCCATAGAATACACTTGCTATCTGTGACACAGCATTTGCCGGCATGATGGTGTCCGGCACACCGGGAACACACCTGTGGTGTCTCCAAATTTCGGGTAAGATGCCGAAAACGGAGACATCTACCACACTGCATAGGGCCTCTGGGGGCGTCGCAACTCTCAATTTCATCCTACAGTGAGAAAGGCCCGTTATGCACTTTACGGTAGTGAAGCAGATCTGGTTCGACGAATGTGGGCGAATGTACCCCAAAATTTCTAGAAAATAGCTTTGAATTTTTCATTACTTCAAACTTTAATTGTATGAGCTCAGCCTTGACCTCCTCCTCTGCCATGCTGCCCGGCGATGTAAAAAGGTGCCTTCTTTGTCCTGGAGAATCTGACAAATTTGTTGTAATTTTCTACTATGGTGAATTTAAATGTATAGAAATGATCTCTATATGATAATTCATAAAACTTCGGTGGGTAAACTCTATCAAAAGTTGTTAAGGCCGCCAAACCACGCGGATAGTAATGAGGAATGAATGCTTAGGAAAGATCTTGTCTAATTTCAGTGAGGAATGATTTCAACTGGTTGCGTTCCTTCCACATCTCAAGGATTTACGGGCAACTGGCCTACCGTGGCAGAAATCGTGGTCTAAGTCAATGGGCCAGGTACCATAGGCTGGCTTTCGTCAATGGCAAGACGACCACAGTCGCTGTCATCGCTCAAATCCAGATCCTGTAGCATCGCTCTTCTCACTCGTTCTGCTTGGGTGTGCTGTTTGTCTGCGAGGTACTCCTGGTCTGGATCGTCCCAGGGTCAGCAATACCACGTGATGTCTTGATCATTGCTTAAGCTAAGCTAAATACTAATTCTAGAAGAGGAAGGATGGAGCATATGAATAGCCTAATCAGCTACTGCAGAGCACAAATTCTGTTTGGAGTAACGTCTAACTTACTAACCTAGAAGAGAACTTAGTCTAAGTTAGTGAAAAGGATTGATAGCAGTGGAGAAAGAACAGCTAAAAAGTTAAGAACGCTGCTAAATTGCGTACGGCTGGGTCTGGCTGCTACCGCCCTGGACAGGTTACCAAGTTCCTCTATTACATGCTTCGCAGGCCACACTGGTCCGCAAAACCGCACGCCTTGACTGAATGAATGAATAGTGTTTAACGCCCGTTTTTGCTACAGAGGCACCACAGGCGATGGACACTGATGACACATGAGATGAAATGATATATTGGGAAAGGATTTTATGGAAGGAATCGTTCCAGGCCTAAGTTTAGGGTACCTCCCCGGCATTTTCCATTTATAAGGACTGAGGAAAACCTGAAAAAAACCTCAGTCAGGAAGGACGGCCCTGGCGGTATTCGAACCCAGACCTCCCGCTCACGAGTCCGAGACTTAACGACCTCGGCTACCCGTGGCGGTTGCTTTGGCTGAGCTCGGCTCTCCTTTTACCAGGAGTAAGGTTTTGGCCGGTGACAATTGATGATTTGATAAATTCACTACTGCATGGCTGGTGTCCAGAGAAGTAGGTGATTTGATGGAAGCCGAAAGGCGTTCAAACTTCTTCATATGGCGAGTAGTAATGTTGTTTTGGTGGTAAGTCGTGAGGCTGTATGTAATCCTATCTATGTTGTACCATTGGTATCTATGAAGTGAGTTATAATTAGAGCATTTGTTATTGTTGGAAGTAAGTTCTCATCTGGTCTCGTGAATACGCTTTGGGACCATTGGCCTATTCAGAGCGACTGTAGATATGGTTAGCGGCAACTGCTAGAAAATTGCTGTTCTAGCAAATTATGCTGTTGCCACACCGACTCTACCAGATGAGGACATCATTTCCAATATATAATTAGGGATAAGATGCATTCCGAAGGCAGCAGCTGAGAAGATTCGCCGGGAATCTGCTAAAATTCTCCAAAGTGCAAAGGCTCTGTCTAGTAATTTATTTTACCAAGAGAGGATCGCATTAAAGAACTTGAATATCAACCAAGACATTATTGTCTGCTCAGCTGACAAGTGGAATGCTTCTGTTATATTAAACCAGTTAGACCGCCACAAAAAGTAGATCTTTTAAAACCAGAAACATGCCGTAAAATTCAACGTGATCCCACAGCTCGGATTCTACGAAATATAAAATTTCCAATCAAGAACTCTTCCCTTCCAACAGAAGATAAACTCTGCATTACCAGATCTGAAGCCCAGCCTCCTAGACCTTATAGCCTACCCAAGATCCACAAGCCGGAAGTGCCTCTGAGGTCCATTGTCAGCGGTTTGGATCTTCCATCTACGTCATAGCCAAATTTCTAGCCGATTTACTGCGACCTCCCGTCGACACTACAGATTCCTTCATCCAAGATTCAACTCACTTAATCCAGAAACTCCAAATTGTCACTTAGTGTCAAGATCTTCTTATGAGCTTCGATGTTATGTCTCTCTTCACCATGGTTCCAGCACAAAAAGCTCTAACACAGCTGTAACACATTTTCTCTGACGAAATAATAACATTTATTTTCAGTGGAACCATTCGTTTTATGAACAAATGGACGGTGTTGCCATGGGCAGTCCTCCGAGTCCGGTGCTAGCTAATATCTTCATGGGAAACTTTGAGTACTTCCAGTACTAGTACAGTAAGTACAGTACAGTACTACAGTACTAGAAACAGCTGCACTCAAACCGACAGTCTGGTTCCGTTATGTGGATTAAACCTTCGTCATATCGTGCCATGGAGAGGACTTCCTTCTACATCTCAACGGCATCAATTCACGCATTCAATTTACCACGTAAAAAGAGAAGGATAGATAGCTAGCGTTTCTGGATGTACTGGTCAGCAGGAAAGCCAACGGTACACTTGGACACACGCTCTACCGCAATCCAACTCACACTGACTGCTATTTGAACAAGAACTCAAATCATCATCCCAAACAGAAACGTGCCATGATTAAGACACTCGGAAAAGCCCTTCGCGCATTTGCGACCCACATTTACTGCAACAAGAGCTTCAACACCTAGAATAAGCTTTACGCGCTAATGGTTATTCAGTCCAAGAAGTGAGAAGCGCTTGCCGTCCTTCTAAGCCTCAACCTGCCAATCAGAAGCTAGACCAACCCAGAAACAAGGGCAGAGTGTTTTCTATCTTAATTCAGAAATGTCACCTATACTGCAGCTCCACAGTGTCAAGACGGTTTTCAAGCCAACCAGACAATTAAGCAGTTTACTACACTCAGCCAAAGATCCTCGGGAGCGTCTATCGTCGGCCTGTGTTCGCCGTACACCTGCTCTTGCGGTTCCGTTTACATTGGAACTACACAGCACAGTTAACACAAGACAACACAAAGAAGCTTGCATCATTTCATCCATAATATACTACCATGCCCGACTACAACTGAAGACATTAAAATTTACAAACATTCCAATAATTTTAATAAGAAAGAGGAGGCTCTAAAACTAAACAGCAACTGGCATCCGGTAATAAAAAATATACAAAAGTCATATAACCAAAGGAAACATAGCGAACCAGCCAGAAGAGAACAAAATAAGAGAGGCCAGGCCCCTTCCTCTAGCCGCCCGACCTCAGCACACCCCGAACCAATCAACGGAGGGCGTTCGCAGTGTAAACATAGCGATATTTAACGGCCAACGCATCAGACGCAAGATATCTTCTACAAGGAGACCTCGCCCACGCCATTGAAGGTAAAATAAACGGTTTTAACGGCGAAATTAGTGCAAACATTGAACGTTCGCAAAGTTCTCCCGATAGTAGCATGAGCAGTGGGTCCCAGAACGTAAAGTAGAACATTAGTATTGAACTGTGCCCGAATTTAATCGTGTCGATCAAAGTGCGTTTTCCCGAAACTATGCCTATTTAGTCGAGGGAGGACAGTACACACATTTTAGGAAGTGAAGTTGAAGCAGGTCTATCTCGGCGGCACATTAATAGCAGAGGTGTGATACGGTCAATATTTATAACCGCAGGATGGTGTTTAGGAAAAAAATATATATATATATTCTATGCAAAATAAAATAATGGAGCTTGCTAATCGCAGTAAGTTCCGTCTGCATCAATATGCAGGAAAAATAATTTTCATTTTGAAACGTTCCGATTCTTTAAAAGACGACAAGCAATGAATTTAATTTTAAAAATTCAAAAGTTTAATAAATACACCTTTGTATTCAAATGAACAAGCATTAATAATTTAATAAAAAGAAATATTTTAACCCTTACTTACTTGGCTTTTCGGAGAATAAACAGATTCGCACTTTGCATAATACAAGGCGAAATTCAGCTGTATTATCCAGAGGAAACAAAGCGCAGCACATACCTGGGCTCTCTGATGATGCAAATGTTCTTGTCAACTACAGTTTAGTTTACATACGCAAGTTCTATAGCTTGGCTTAACACAGTGATAAACTTCCACTTTCGGAGTGGGTAAAATGAGCATTTGAATTTATTTATTCAATCACGTAAACGTTTTATTTGCCCAAAGGCCGGAGTTACAAATGTTAACTTGAACTTCATCCGCAAGTAAAACAATCTTCTTTATTTGTGTAATTAATGCAGATGAGATTTACTCTCCAATATGCTCAAATTTAGGTACATGTTTCTCAAAAAGTATCTACAATATTGCTTGTTACACTTTGTTCACTTATTTAAAATCTGTATGTTTTTTGCACTTTTAATAAATAAGGTAACATTTTGAAAACTATATCAGACGCATACATTATATTCAAATTGTGAATACTTTAATGGTATATTTTCTGTTAATAGTGTGCAATAAAAAAGGCCAATCATGTGCGTGCGTTTGTGTAATCAACACATGGGTAAAGTTTAAGTTCCTTATATGAAATTGTTTTTTAAAAATGTAAACCAATCTTTAAAAAAAGTGAATTGGAGAAAAAGCAGAACAACAGTTCAGCAAAACAGCTCTCTAGAATTTCCCTATTTCATAATTTTGGTCTTTCGTTTTCCATTTCTTTCTTTTCCTTGTTTTTGCTTCCTTTTCAGTGTTTCGTATTAAAATCTGCTTTTGTGTCTCATCTTGGAACTAAAGAATATTGATGGTGTTTACACCTGTTCTATATCAATACTTTCTACCCCTATAACGGGCTAAATGTTCAGTTTTTGTAAAGGGAACCGAAATGAAATTATTAAATGATTTATGTGTGGTATAACACTGTTTTTCTGCACTTTTTCATAGGTTCATATTGATAAAATATTAAAGTTACTTGTAAATTAATTGCAGAAACAATCGGGATTCTATAGTATTGTCACTTCATGTATCGCGTGCATGACAGACTGCATAAATTATATGTGTGAACTAAACAAGACTTAGTTTGCCGAACGGAACGTGGTGCATAATAACATATAAAAATTTGAGAATTTGTAAGAAGTATGACACTGTAATCCTTTGACAAAAAATGAGCTCACGTTTCCATCGGAGAACTTCGGGGACACTCGTAAACGTTTTATTTACAAGCGCATGCAGCGAGTGCGCACCGCAGAGGGCGATTTGCCCGAAAACGTAATGGTCACAATTATAAGAATTTTGAAAGATGACTTTAGTGTAGAGTAGCGGTGACGAGCGGTTTAGAAAGCATTGCAATGCTGTGTAAGCTCCTGGGTTCAAATCCCACAAAACATTTTTATTGGTTTTACAAGTGTATATGCAGAACATTATATTACCTTAATATCACATTATACTTTTAGGTATCATTTGAGCTTTATGATATTGCCTATGGACACACAAAAACATAATCACAAACTAATGTATTCGTTACAAGTAACTAAATAAATACATGAACAAAAAAATGTAATCTTCTAAAGTGAAAACACATAATAATCACAAAGTGATATCGTGCATAAACCCTCAGCATGTATAACAGCCCTCAATCTTCAGAGCACGGATAATGTCAGATTCCTACAGTAGAGTGGGCGAGAGGTTACAACATCCAAGGCTTCTTCAATTTGTACCCATAAGCCATCTTTTGTCCTTCGTGCATGTGAAGAGAATGCGTGTGCAGCGTTTTGCATTAAAATAAAACAAATACTGAAGAAAACACACACACACACACACACACACACACACACATATATAATACGTTAAATTTGAAGCTTGCTGTGCATGGGAAACAATATTGCTAAACTAATTAGTCATTATCGAATCAGTGATCTGAAAACGGCAACACGTCCAGGGTCTTTAATTTTGAGTAAACATTAAAAAAACTTTATAAATTCCAGAGCTCTGGCTCTACCGAAAGCTATGTTCCATATCAAACTTGTAGAACTTATCGTTGTTGATTGTTTGATCTATTCATTGATCTCTCTCTCTCTCTCTCTCTCTCTCTCTCTTAACAGTGTTTAACGCCCGTTTTTACTACTGAGGCACCGAGGGCGGTGGACACGGATGATACATGAAATGAAATGATAAATTGGGAAAGGATATTTTTTTAAGGAAGGAAGCATTCCAGGCCTAAGTTTTGGGTACCTCCCCGGCATTTGCCATTTATGACTACTGAGGAAAAATCTGGAACAATTCCCGGCCAGGGAGTACGGTTCTGGTGGAAATGGAACCCCAGATCTCCCGCGCACGAACCCACGCCTTAACGACCTCAGACAGTATGTCAATGAGGGCTATGGTACAGACTTGATCTTTACATTTAAGTCCTCCACTTCGAACATACCAAGTGTGCATTGTAGTACTTTAGATAATACCCAAACTGCACACTGTTTCCCAAGTCTCTGTTCTTTTCACGGAAGAGTTGATACATCGTTTTATCATTAAGTTGGGAGTTTAGGTTTATCTGAGTAATGTGTTTGGTGTCTAGGAAATGCCCTGATATGTTAATGTATTTCACCAAGTGCTGCTTCAGGGGACTGCATTGCCATGATAAACAGGAAACCACGGGTGTTAAGCGATATACACATTTACCAGAGACAGCATACAAGTTCAGAAAGTCTTGTTTACAAACACGAACTCTTCTGCAACCTAACAGGACAAGAAAGATGAATGACGATGTTCTCTTCTCGGAAATCTTTTCTGTACTGGTTTATTCTCCATTATTCCTATTACAAAGGCATCTTATTCATTTTTAGTAGATCCACTAAGTGTCTGTGATACCATAGCTATTTTATCAACCGGAAAATTTATCTGTGCAACCAGGACCTGGTTTCTTGGCGTTCATACCTCTAGCCTTCCCAGTAGCATACTCCGTCCCAGCTAAACGAGATCTTATTCTCTTCTCATGAGCACAATCCTCAATATTTCGAACCACTTTCCTCTTATTCTCTCTTAGAGATTCACTCTCACAACCATTCATTATAAATAGCACAAAAATAGCAAATATGTACTACAGACAGCTACCACAACAATATTACCAGCATGCTCTAATAATTATTACCAACACAATGAGCATTCAACGCCATCTGCAATTTGATAAGGGAAATTAATCCAGCACTTATTTCCTTTTAAAATCAGTGGGAGTTTTAACATGGTACTGGATTCACAATTAGTGATGCATGACGTTTTTATCTTTTACACTAATATATAGCTTAAGGACAGAGAAACAAGATGTAATCTCAACTCGTTTCTGCAAATATGAGGACTTATTTCCTTTTTGAAATCACAGATTCGATTTGTTACAAACGTTTATTAAATAGTGCTTCAGGTCAGGGGGGAACCTGCGCTCTTAGCCGCGTATCCCTGCAAAATCTGTCACAGAGCTAACAGAACACACTAACACTAGTCAGCGCCTTTAATGCATGTCATTTAACACAACTGCTGCAATGACTACACAGTTACCTTGTGAACCACGCGCTGTAACGAACAGGACTTAGAAGAATTTTGAGTTCAAGGGAAGACTCATTTTACTTATTTTTTAGTCACAGGGTATACATATATGATATCGGTGTATTTTATTTTCTTAGTCAAACTTTTGTGTAATCTTCCCTTCATTTTTAATATAGTAAATTATTTGTGTGAATCACAACCAGTTAAAGAGTTGGTGCTGGAGAATAATACATAATCTACTCTACAACGACCGACAGTTTGGCTTAGGCCCACTACAGAAGAGGGTCACAAGCACTCTTGAATAGCTTTGTTTCGGATGTTAAACACATGATTACATTTATAACTATTACCAGACTTGAATAGTTCCTTTCTTCTGTTATCTGTAATAACGACAGAGGCTACAGCATCGTGTCCATTGTGAACCAAACAGTATGTGCTTTACCCAGTTTCTGCAATGACTGCTGCATCAAGACACAAAATATTGCCAATGTTACGTTCCTTTACAAATTCCTTTAATCCACGTGGAGGCATTTAATAGCTGCTCGCACCGAACGGAGCTTTTTGCACCTGTCCCAGGTTCTCTCGAGTTTGATGCAAAAATGTTCAGCGATGTGTGTCGAGCAGCGTTAATGGCTAACAAGAGGTCAAAGTGCGATGTCAAACATGACGACAAAGTGAGGGCATGTTTGATTAGGTAATAATCATTCTGGCGTGTGATGTACACACATTAGAGCTGGACATGGTGGTACATCTTCCGTCAAATTTTAATCAGGTGGTTCCTCTGTGCGCAGCTTTCCGCAAGAATTTCTGTACATTATTTTAATCGAAGGTTGAGCCTTTAGATGATTGTAATTTCTATATTTCAAACTCTACATTGCAGTCAGCTTACTGAATCGCACGACTCCTTGTGCATAACCGTAAAGTGCAGACATTTTCTACTTAACCAAAAGGAAGATGGGCAACATTTCTCAATTTAAACAACAATTTCCAGGAGGCTAACAGTGTTGCTTCTTTATGTACAAGTGGGGTTTAATATAGTGATTTAATTTGTTTAGTTTTATTTACGTGGATTGTAAACTTACAACCAAACTGGTTTTTCCTCTCTCTTCAGGATTATCATAAAAGTATTACTGTCTTTATGAAATAATTTACTCCACATGTTTCTTGGTATTAATTCTGTTAAAAGGTGCGATTAGAATACAAAGTCTTACATTTTAAAAGACAACAATTGTAACCGATGATCTGGATTGGGTGACTTTCAAAGTAATATAAATGAACACAATAACAAAAAGTTTATATTTTGTCTTGTGTTAAGTCCATAGGTATAATTTAGGAAGCTATCTGGCGAGGTAGAAATTTGAAGATAAACTGCAAGTGTTCAAAGCTCTCAAGAGGAAGTCATACCGATCTAAAGGTCTGCAGGAAGTATGCGACCGCTTGTACAGTTCTGTGAGAGGTACCTAATATGAAACTAACAGAATCTATATTTCTGATCCAATGCGTGCGTGGGAGCCGATCCGTTTGTAGGTATCTAAGAGTGATAATTTACCTCGTATTGCTATGAGTAAACTATTACATCATAAATGTATTATGATGCTTTCTTACCAGAACTACTGTCAGCAATATAACTTTCATCTGACCTGAAAGCAGAAATAGTATTATTAATATTTTTCAGCAGTGAAATCTATAAATATTTACACGATAAAAAATGTTAAAACAATAGAAATGTAAAGGATGAAAATGCGTTATATGAATATGAGTTGGGAAAGCCTTGTTTGCCTTGTTACAGTTTTTTCAACAACTCTGCTAACATTGTATTATGTGGTGCATTATGAAATAAAAATAGCATATCACATGGAAATGTACCTTAAAGCAAGTACTCAAAATGGCCTTCCTTAGCATGAAAATCAGTTGCTGACAGGGGCTGTAAGCGCTGTAAATGGTACGAATGCAACAAGATCTCACGAAACATTCTCCAGACTTCTTACGGCTATTGTTGGGAGCTGCAGAGATGGCTAGTCAGAGGAATGTGCTGATAACGCAATGTGTCAGAGTAGCGTAAACAGAGCCTATGCTTGTACTATGTTGCGTTTAGAAAACATTGACCACTTACAGGCTAAAGTTAATATGCTTAACATTTCCTAACTTAACCAATTAATAGAATATAATTGAACAAATTCATAGACTTCATTTCAGGTCACCACATATCATAAACTTGTTACTTTATATTCATTTGACTGCTTATTAATGCGTACCATTAATAGAGGTTTAATTTTTAATTGCAGCGGGGTGAACATTTACAAACTTTGTATTGTGTTAATATCACTGAGGTGTATTTACAAATATCACAAAGGGAGGTTGCCCCTTCCCCCTGATATATAACAAGTCGGCGTCTATGTTCGTGAGTAAAGGAAGAAAAAGCCGCAAGTGTATGTTTCAATAACGCTTACATATTAATTTCTACATTAATATTTTTTGTCTCTTAGCTAAACTTTTACTTTGGAACACGCAAACTCAATGGGGTTCAGTTCACACATGTGGACAAACGCAATGCTTCATGGGCATGTAATTTTAATATTTGGTCAATGCTGAACATTTTTTCTTGCCATTTATGGATCCCTATCAATATGTACAATTTAGATTTTCTCCTGTCTCTTGACGAACGGTGAAGGCTTTTTCTTATTTTACGGAATATTGCAAAAAGGGTTGTTTTCCTGAAAATTTAGGAGTATTATCCATAGCCACAACATTCTGCTTTGGGAGGTTGGAGAGAAGCTGATTGTTTATCCAAGGGTCAAAGTTCCTATCAATATTCTCAATATCTCGAGTTTTACTATGTATAACTGTTCTTTTCTTTCGTTGTTTTAGTACATTCATTATATGTACATATATTTCGGTCGTTTTAAATGAGATGGATGGTTAACGGAAAAAATGAATATGTTTTGACCAAATATGATTGAGTAGTAGGGTAAATAAATCACTTACATCAAGAGAGAATTGGTTGATGTAATATAAGGTTCTGAAGATGTGTTGATTGAGCGGCCGGATTTTAGATGGGCCACCTCTTTGTCTGTCTTGGCTGTTTCTGATTATTTCCCGCTAATGAATCTTCAATTCCCATAGATGCCCCGGCTATGCTGATGTTCTGAACACCATATCCGGCTGCTATCGAAGTGGTGTTCCACTCAGGGATTCTGCAAAGTGTATGGAGTTAATCACAGGGGAGGAAAAGACACTGGATAGGACGTTGTCAAATATTAGTATCGTTACACAATTCAGGGCGTTTATTTTAACCGTCACTTTCAGTTCCAGACACGTCTGAACCACCTACAAGTAGTTGAACAAAGTACTGCCGCGATTTCCTCTTATCTGCCACTCGCCGTAAAATTCTGACCACTTTCCTCACTATGTAAGTCACATATTAACCTTATTATTACTGGTTGAAATTCATGCCTAATGTTCACTGCTTCCAACTAAATCTGTTTCTATTAATGCTTCTAATAACTATTTCTATCAACTGTTCCCAACAACTGTCTTCTCCCGATTGCTTCTACCAACTTGAACTGATCGATTGTATCTCTCAAACTAAACTGAACTTCTCGATTGCGTCTACGAAACTCAACTGACTTCAAAATGCCTCCAAAGTGGGCTTTTAATTAATTCTTTACTCGTCACTATGCGAGAATTCAATTTTTAGAATATTCTAGACGCTTCTTAAATCTTATTCTCTGATTGGCTTAACGTTTGTTGATAGAAAATCTCAAAGTGAGAACAGAAAACTTGCCTCCTTATTGACTAAAATTTTCCCTTTTTTACCTGCGTTGGATACGTATAGTGCGACATTTCTCTTTCCTAAGGGTCGTTTTCCCAAGGGTGAAAGCGAGTTTACATGGTTCACTTCAAGGACTTTTTAACAGAGGCTAGAATAGAAAGGATCTTGTGCCATTCAAAAGTTGACCTTGCGAATGGCACCAGTCTGTCGCAACAAAATGCATACACATTTCGTCTGTAATACACATATCCTATTTTTGCCTGTTGTTCATTTCATAAGCTTTATACATTAAAAACAAATATTAATAAATGATTAAATTGTAATACTTTATAATTACCATTTATTCTTTCTATAAGAGTCGAACCTGATCCCCCTCTACAATATGTAATATCTTAAACTAAAACATGCAATTTAAAACGTTCATACATATTCAAAACCATTGATAAATATAAAATCATTCTTATCAACCTATGTGAATTGTTCAACTGTTCACCATTAATATTCTGATTTCGTTAACGCAAAGAGAGCGGATCGCTGTAAATATTTGAATAGATGATACATTAGCAATGCGTAATGTTTTACTTGGCGGATAAAGCCCTCCTCTTTTCGCAAACGTTGCTGGCCATCTCTCCAACTCCCAAATAGTACTTGTGTTGTGCTGACATTAGGCTTTTCTTAGCCACACAAAGTGTCATGTGTGCTGTCCTCATCCTTCTAGATCTCACCTAGTCTTGAATGGCAGCCTTCAACTTTCCCTGCTTCCAAAGAATATGATCAACAGTCACCTAAGTGTACGGGCCTCGTCTTTCTAGTAATATCTCTAGTTTCAAACGCTGAGCGGCACTACTATTACCGTCTACTTTCCCATTCATCAAATGAACATCTACAAATTCTGCATTCTAATACTCCTGCATTGTACTGTACCTAAAGCCAAGTCCTTGATCAATACAAAGCAGTTAACACTGGGTAGGTATGTGCTCGGTGCTAGTAGTAGTATGAGTGTATGTATTGCAGTGGCACCAATACAATACAAATGAACTTCAAGTGGCGCACGGGTCCAACGTACCGTACATGCTTTAATGATACGCTTGTTATGTTTGATTTAGCGCAAGATATTACATTAGATATTCACAATTGGATGTAAACAATATATTCAACAACAAAAAGCAAGTAAATAGATAAAAATAAAATAAAATGATAAATACCAGAAGAATGCTTTTTAAAAGTATTAAAAGTGTATATAAAATATAAAGAAATGCCATTATGGATGACACACCGCTTGTTTCTCCCAGTTATCAGCATTTTCAGACCTTAGCTGTATCACTTTCTCCTCCCCTTACTTGACTGCCAGCAAAGCCCAGCATGACCATCTCCTGTTCGATCCTGTAAAGGAGCGCGATTTTTTTCCTTCCATTCTTCCGTAGCTTTACATTCAATCAGAACATGTGTCCATGATTCTCTGCTCACAGATGGAACAAATTGTCGTCAGTGATATTAACCATTCACCATGGCGCTAGTATGAACCACGCGAGCCCTAGTCTCTACTTTGAAGTACTGCTCCATCCCCCATTCCGATTTTAGTCCCGACTGTACTTCCAACAAAATCATCTCTCAGTATTTGGCAATGGCCTGCTGCCTATCCATGACTCTCAAGCGGTTTCCAAGTTTCCTCCATGCGCTCTTTCTATTCCGGTGATCCGCCATCCAAATGGAGCCGAACTCTGCTGTTTCTAATCCCTTTATTAATTTGGAGCCTATGCCTTGTTCCCTCCCATTCCCAGCTGTTCATGATAGCACAATGCCCTAATGAAAGTTTGGTTTCCATGTATTATTCGCAGCCAGTACTTCACTGCTCTGATTTTGCATTCTATGGTCTCCCTGTAGGCTTCGATCTCCCTCCTAATTCCGCAGTTTGCTGTGTCATTACTAACCCCAAAATACATTTCAGAAAACATGTCCTTGCTGAGTATAAATCCGAAGTCTGTGCCCATTTCCACACTTCTATCCCATATGTAATTGTAGATGTTACTAGTGCTCCATAGGCGGTTTCCAGTACACCTACAGACATATCTGAGATTCTGCTACGTAACCAGAGTGTTCCTACTTCTTCTTTCACTCCTGCTTTATGCTTTGTCAAATCAACGTGCTTCGTCCACCTTTTGTTCATCGTAAAAGTAATGCTCATTTTACTAAGAACTTCATGTTCTGTAGATGTGCCCCGCAACGTCCATATCTCCACCCTACTACTGACCGATCCGTCCTTGAAAGTCATTTCTTTTGTGCTGTTCACATAAACGGTGAGTACTCTTCGGTAGGTTCATAGTCTGTCTAGTCTTCTCTGTAGAAATAGAACACAGGAGCATGTGTTCTATGTACACAAGCACCGGCACCTGTCTTCCAGTAACACCACGTCATCCATAAACACATTAAGCAGCAAGTGCCTCAATCCCATCGTCAGTCCTGTCGTGTAGTAGTAACCATACTTGTCTCCTAAACCCAAAATCGCCGGTTCGAATCCGTCCAGGGTCGATGGATTTTTTTTCGGGCGTAAAATTCCTAAGTATGTATTCCTTCGGAAGGAAAGTAAAGCCGTCGGTCCCGTGTCGTACATTTACGGCACGAAAAAGAACCTCAAGCCTTAAAGAAGAGGCCTCTGAGCAAAATTTGTCGGCCATTTCACGCCCGGAATTGAATGGGACGCTGATGACCTGAAATGTTAAAGAGCGTCCATAAATAAAACAAATCAACAACCTCAATCCCCTCCTGCATACAAAACTCTCCATTCTTGTCCTACTTAAAGCAGAATTCCCATTTCCATATATTGCCTGTATAGCAGGAATCCTTTCCTCGATATTCCCTTTACCGCAATTTGAACCAGAGTGCCTGACGGTCGATGCAACTCTTAAGTCAACAAAAGCGCAATGCAGTTTCTCTCGTGTGACTGACACTTGCTTTACTCTTAGGGTGTGTAGAGGAAATGCACCTTGTACCGTACCGTGTACTGCATGGAAACCAAGTTGACATTTTGATTGTTTATCGAAATTCTGTCTTGTATGCTTTTATTCTGCTATACACTACTCACAGTATATATAATTGGTAAGACCCTATAATTGTCTGGAGCCAGCATTGTTTCCTTTTCCTTCGTGATTTCCTTCCCCAACAGTAATTCCCTTCATTAAACAATTTCTTAAAGATTTGGAGAATCGCCAAACCAAACTCACTAACGCTCGCTGCGGCTTTATGTACCTCCAGTTCCCATTCAGGGGTTTTACCACATTTTAGGCTTTTCATTGCCCGAGTAATCTCCCTGCTGGAATATTTGCACCTAGCATAGTTAAACCCTTTGACACAAAAAAGGTCATCGCTAGATTTTACATGTCGGTCGGAGAGTTTCTGGGACGCTCGTAAACGAGTGCATGCAGTGATTGTGCACACTACGCCTGTAAACGTAATGGTCACAATTATAAGCATCTGGGAAGAGAACGTTAGCGTAGGGTGTGGCGGTGGCCGATTGGTTTAGAAAGCATTGCTCTTCTGCGAAAGTTCCTGATTTCAAATCTCACACATTTTAATTTTTTTTATTTTTGGTTTTATAAATGTATACGGAGAGCATCATGTTGCCCTAATAGCACAATATATTTTAACATTTCATTTAAGTTTTATGACGTTACCTATGCTTACTCAAAACCGTAATCGCAAACAAATGAATTCTTTACATATAACTAAATTAATATATGAACAGAAACCATTATCTTCTAAAGTGAAAACATATAGAACTAAACACACAAATTAATATCGGGTGTATGAACCCTCAGCATGTGTAGCTGCCCTCAAACTTCCGGGCATAGATGCTTTCAGATTTTTGCAGAGTGTGAACGAGAGGCTATAACATCCCAGGCTTCTGGAATTTGTGCCCATGACCCATCTTTTGTCCTCCGTGCATATGCCGAGAATGCGTGTGCAGCATATTACAATTAGATAGAACAAACACTGAAGGAAATTTATAATATTCATTATATTGTATATAATATGTTTATGTTAAAGCTTGTTGTGTATAATAAACAATATTACTAAACTATTTTGTCATCATAAGTTACAAACTATTACTTTAAAAAAGTGCTTTATGTCGGGAGGCGAACCTGCGCTCTTAACCACGACATCACTGAACACTCTGCCACAGAGCTAACAGAACACACACACTAATCAGCGTCTTTAGTGCATGTCATATAACATAACTGTTGCATTGGCTATACAACCTTGCTAGTTGCCTAGTGAACCGCGCGTTGTAACGAGTAGAACTTAGAAGAATTTTCTGTTCAAGAGAAGACTCTTTTAACTGTTTTATTTTTATTTATTTACTTATTTTTGTCAAAGGTTGTATCTTAGAAGAATTTTGTGTTCAAGAGAACACTCTCTTTATAGTTTTATTTCTACTTATTTACTTATTTTTGTCAAAGGGTGTACCTCTAGCCATCCCCACCCTCGTTCTTCCCTTAGAGTGCTATTTGCTCCTACTTTCCCTCCTCCCAGTACCTCAATGGAGTATGCTGTTCTGATGAAATTTATTTACGCGTCTGCAGTCTAATCCTTAACTTGTTGATCATCTGCCACATCTTGGCACTATCCCCCCGCCTCATATCCGATCGAATTTCTTCGGTCTTTCTGTCTTGCCAATGCTCAGGCTTCCTTCAAATTTATTTGTATTCTATCCTCCTTTCAGCAAAGACCTTCTGCTGGTGTTCATTTCCCTCCCTTTTGAATTTTTCCAAGCAGTCTCTGCTAGTGTGTTTTGGTCTCTACATTTATGGCTGTATCATCCGTCCGATTGCTTTTCCTTATTCTTAGTTCGAAGCCTTAAACTAATAGCAGCTTTACTTATTATTTTTGTTAGCCATTCAACGGGTTCTATGTCTCAATCCATGTCTCATATTATTAAGGAAATGTTTTGCCTGATCCGACCTCAACCCATATCTATGTAACGCCATCCCCTTTTCCTCCTCCCTCCCACTGCCCTACGAAGATTAATTTTCGTTTTCATATCCAACTGCAGAAAGTGATGCGACTCAATACAGTTCCCCACTCAAAATCCCCTAACTCCAGCTATTAAACTCAGGATTACCAACATAAATCTATAACGTTCCCAAAATTTTCATTTATAAACGCAAGTTCTCTTTCCAGGTCACGGCCACTCATTTCATTGACGATTTTTAACGCGAATGTATCACAGAAAGCCAGCAGCTGCTCCCTCCGCACTCTTTGCTAATTCAGTGACCTCCATCTAGTTCTTCCTCCCCATCTCTGCCTCTCATCAGCGGCGCATTTCCCCTTCTATCCTGGCATTAATATCCCCGAGAATGATAATATCCCTTCCGGGAATTTCTCCTGCATCTTCACCAATGCTTCTGCAAGATCACTAAAAAGTGCCCGTTCGCATATTTTGACGCTGCTGGCCTCATATTTTTAAATCCAGATTTTAATTCAGTTTAGGTCCCCCGCCCCACCCTTCGCTTTTCAGCCTTTTCAGATCTGAGCTGTCTCACCTTCTACATGAATTTGCCTACTTGCTTCTCATTCTTGCCTTCAAGTAGAACCCAACATACCCCTTGCCCTCTGTTAGAGTGAGTAAAGTAAGGCTATAGAAACTTTTTTTCAACATCCAGTGCTGCTACAGTTCGATAGGATGTGCGGCCATGATTCTTCCTCCCCACATAAAGGGCAAATTCTCAACCCATTTTTACCTGAGATTCTGATCTGCCGCCATGCCTCAAACCTAAACACGCGAGTCCCTGTTTAATGAATCTGGCCCGCTGTTTCCATGTACTGCTCCATCCCCCACTCAGATTTTAACCGTTTACACATCTAATGAGATTTTCACCCCACATTGCGCGATTATAACCTGCCTGTCTACATCCTTCAGCTGGTACCTGACTTCCTCCATACAGTTCTCCTGTTACCTTGTCCTGCTATCCAGATATTTCCCAACCCGATGGCTTCTAACCCATTTCTTATCTTGAAGGCCTATTCTCCTTCAACCTAGGCTGCTTCTTAAAGCACATTGCTCTAATTAAAGATTGATACCTTTAACTACTGGCAGAGCTTGAATTCTACTGCTAATCCGCAGAGTCCCCGTGGCCTTCATTCCCAACTTATGTTTCACTATGTCGATATGCTTGGCCCAATGTCCGTTCATTGTAAACGGAAGTCCCATGTACACGAAATTCTTAACGTTAACTAAGGTATGTACTCCTTACGTCCAAGTCCCTTCCCTGCTATAGACTGCTTTGTTCTTGAAATTCATTCTTTTGGTTTTATTTACGCTTACTATTAGTAGTCATTCTTCGCACTAAGTTTGTAGTCTGCAGAGTTCCCCCTGCAATCCATTAATCGTTGTTGAACATAGTACCATGTCATCTGCATATAAAATTACCGGAAACTGAAAATCACTAGTGCGGGTGACTCTATACTCTCCAGTACCATTACATCCACTAACTCATTTAAAAAGCATATTAAATAGTAAAGGCGACAGAATGAAGCCTTGTCTCGCTCCAAAAACTCTCCGATACTCTATCTCTGTCGTACTTTATGCAGAATTATAACGCAACAATAATAAAGATCGCTCCCCCCATTGCCAAAGGTACACCAATTGCCCCTCGTAATTCTAAGTCTACCTTTATTATTCCCCCTTCAGCTCGGACCTGAATGAAACCGAAATTCCCCGCGGCCATTCCCCTCTATTACCCCTCGTTTGTCTCCCCTTACTAAAACTGTGAAAGTTACTCAGTTGAAATTCTTCCCCTTTTTCTACCAATTCTCTGTTAAACACGCAACATCCAAGCCGGTGAAAAATATTAATAATCATTCACTGCCCAGCCGTTTTCTGGTTCACGCAATGTACCATCGTCAGAGTGGGGAAAGGGATGTATTGAGTTGCAGCTGCACTGGACCGTGATTCTTTCTCCGCCTTGTGGTGGAATGTCTAAGTACCCGAAGCTCAGGTACCGCCGACCCTTCCCATGATGAATTCCTTGTTACCCCTCACTCACTCCTTTCCATTACCTGGTGCTAGTATCTGCCTGCTACCTCGTTGTGGTGAAGTCCTGCAGCCTGCTCATGGCGCTCGGCCGCCCTGGATTCGATTTCCGTTTGCTTGATATCCCTTGGCACTGTGGTACCTCGATATATTTCAGCTCCTATTGACTTCTGATCCGCTCATTAATAGAGATTGTTGAACCTTAGCACAGTATGATAACCCTGTTTCCTGTCCTCGAACATGTGCCATTTCAAGAAGTCACTCTCCGCTTTTACCCTTCGACTGAAGTCTTCGCGATGCTTATCGCCATGCCCCGGAGATATCTGGCGTCTCGAAGGATATCAGCTTTAAACTTATAATGGGCCAATTTACATACTATTAGCCTCCTGCTATTGCCCCGTCAACCTGTACGGTATGGTCTCTCTGTGTCATATTTCTGTACAACACTTCAGTTTGGACCATTATTCTCCATACTAGTACCCAACATCATATCTCTGCTTGCCACCTTCTCCTACATTAAACCGTAAATCACTAAATTATTCATGCGAGATTTAATCTCCAGGTAATCTAGTTTTACTTCAATAGAAAATCCACACGCTCCTGCGCTCCAACAACAATATTTGCCAGATTCTTCACTTTGAGCCTGTCGAATTCCGCTTTAATTTCTTTCCTTAGCTGCTCATTAAGTTTACCCACACATTCTACTGCCGAGCACCGCAAGCAAAAATAAACAAATAAAAATTAAAATAAACATATCCGTCTCCTTTCCCTGTCAGGTACCAACTCTCACCAAAAGTACTCTACCTGCCTCTATGGATGTCTTTGTGTTAGTAAAGCAAAGAAGGGGGGGGGGGGTCACATGAGGAAATGGCTACAAAATACAGCTCGTTAAAACATAAAAACACTGGCAGTGAACCTAAGAACACGAGTTTTACAACTGAAATCATCGCTCTTGGTCGCTGACTTTGAATGCAGATTTGCAGGTGAACAACGCTTCATTTATCAGCTCTTATTTCTGATGAATGAAAGCAAGCAAGCAGTGGAAGAGGAGGGCAGCTGAGGGGCAGTCTTAGCTAATTATCAATCGCCGCCCAGTTGAAAACATATAGTTTTGCGATAGGGAGTGCTTAGTGAGTATTGTAAAAATTTCAGATGTTAGTCATTGCATAAATCAATTATACCGGCAGTACTTCCATATTTAGGGGTCCAAAGCACTACATAGACAGAGTCAAGAAATTGTTGCAAATGTATATGTAAACGTGAAGAAAGAAGCTTAAAGCAAAGAACTGATTAAATCAGAAGCTTTTTTTCAAAAAGTTCACAAGGTTCAAAAGCAAGTATCAGATGCCACTGGAGTGTCAGAAAGAACCGCGAAGAGAATTGGTCAAGAACGCAAGCAAAATTAAAATCAGAACACACCCTTTGGAAAACCAGGAAAAAAGCACAAGGCTCCGAAACGAGTAACATGCTAAACGACTTCGACAAATGCTTCATTCGAAGAACAATTCAAAATGTTTATAACCAGGAAAAACTGTTCTTACAAGGGCAAATCCTTCTGCCTTCCTCGTCAGCAACCTTACGTGCCTTTTAACCTCCCAGTCTAAGCCATGCTATTCCCGACCTTTGTTTCATGTCTAGCTTCATGATGTCTGTTTATTCCATCAAAATTTAATTCGCTCTGCAGGTCCAGAAATGACATCTGCATGCATCGCACCTCTATTTCCTGCCAGTTTATGTCACACAGACATCTTTTTATTTTCTTCACTACACCATACCCGTTTCCATAACTCTTTGCAAAATATCGTTTAAGTCGATTTTTGATAATTCTGATAATTCTGTACAACAACCGCCCACCATTTTGGATAACGTATTTTGTTTAATTGGTGCCGTTAGCATATTGCCCTCAAGATGGTTTGTTATCCTTTAATTGCTCTTAGTCAGTATCTAATTACATTTATTTTGCTGTAGACTGCATCTTCCCAGCATACCTCACTCGTAGTACACCATAGTTCGATGTTTCCCTCCCCTCCCCTAGACTTCGCTTCCAGAAAGCACATTGTAATGTATTTAAACTGTCTATTTTATGCCATCCTATCCCAACCTAACAATTGCCTCAAACGTATTTTTTAATGTTTTGACTGGTATATCCAATATCCCAGCCAGAAGTCTCAGCAGGTCAGAGAGTTGACCATAACCCTTGTGCTTGGCAAGAATTGTGTGTTTATTCCATTTTCCCCTCATGTCAAATCTTATTCCAAGATAGTAACATTGATCAATGGTATGGATTACTTCTCACCTCTCCCCCATGTGTTCAATTTTCCATCTTGCCGTAAACATAGCCGTGTGAGAATTTTAGTTTTATATGTGTTAACCATTTCTGTTACTAATATAGTACAGTTCTTGCTGATATTTGTCTACTCAACGTAACTTAATTAACTATACCGTATACGTATCACTAATGTTTCCATTTTATACAGCACACTCGTGACTTAAGTTATTGTAAATTAGGAGTTACTCAGGTTTTTCATACCATTCTTCACTAGATATTTCTGCACTGAAAACTTCCTCATTCGAACTGTCACTACTCTCTGCAACGCCCAAAATAAAATATTGTTCAATTGTATTCTTTATTTTAGTAATTATCTTCCATTTTGTTAACATATCGGCAAACATTTTGCCACTTTTTCTTGCCTATTTCTCCGAACCGGTGTAGCACAAACGCTCGACATCTTTGAGTTTAAATGTGTTGTTGTGACCCTCAACCCAATTTTTAACATCCGTCCGGATCAGTTGTATCGGCTTTAGGTCTGGGTGGTATCTGGCAGTCTTAGCGCCGTATAGTCATTTTCCTCCACAATTCTGTTTACTTAATACTTTGTATATTTAGGTTTGTGTTCTTTAATTATGTGGTAAAGCTTGGATTTAGCTATATTTTAATCTTATAGTGCATTTTTATTCGAGAGTCGTGCTTTTATGATTTTCCTCAAGGAATTTGAAGTTGGAGACTTATCTTCTTGACTTTTATGGAATTGACCATTATCAAATATAACAACGCAGTTTGGGTGCAAATTTGGAATGATATTGTTTTTCATCCATTTAATGCAATTGATGTTGTCCATTTTCTGGTGATAACTTCATTATTTCAAGTTTGATTTATATATATGAGCAAGCCATTGAGAACAAAAGCATGTTCATCCCCTGCGTGAACTATGATCAGTCTCTCGCCTTGGAAACTGGAGCTACGAAACCTATAGTGCTGTCATCAGCCCATCCTTTTTCGTTTGACTAATGTCAATATATGTTTCAGCTGTGAAAATAATGGCCCTTCTCTTTAACTGATGCTCTCATAATGGCTTTCAGATAGCCTTATCAATTAAAACGATTATCCTGCTTTTATATCGGCAGTTTTCCATTTGTTTTGGTTTTTTCCATTTAAAACCAGTACTCAATTTGGCTAAGTGTACATAGACAGAACATGGTAGATAACATTTCTCTCGGATTTATTTTTGACTTCCTGTAGGGGGAGGCTAGCATGTTAGGACTTCATTGTAGATGGAAAATTGAGAGGTGGCTAAACCTCGGCATTTTCTTAAATGAAATACGTAGTTTTGGGGAAAGAATTTCTATAAATATTGTACAGAAATAATACGAAAGATTTATATAAATATTAGAAATATTGTATGTATGTATATATGTCTGTTTTATGTTTATGTATGTGTGTGTGTGTGTGTGTGTGTGTGTGTGTGTGAGTGTGTGCGTCAGAGAGAGAATGCGTTCTAATTGTGTTTTCTTTTGTTGGTATTAATCTCAGAAAAGAAGTGTTTTAAAGGAGTATGAACTGTGATGTTCAATATATGTGTAACACGTTTAACTGGAATAATAAATATTATTACTACTAATAGTACTTTTACTAGTAGCAATAGTAGTAGTAACAGTAGCAGTAGTAGTGGTAATCTAGTAGTATTAACAACACCAGTAGTGGTGGTGGTAGTAGCAGTAGTGGTGGTGGTAGTAGTAGTAGTAGTAGTAGTAGTGGTGGTGGTAGTAGTGGTAGTGGTAGCAGTAGTAGTGGTGGTGGTAGTAGTAGTAGAGGTAGTAATAGCAGCAGCAGTAGTAGTAGTGGTAGTGGTAGTGGTGGTACTGATAGTAGTGGTGGTAGTAGCAGTAGTGGTGGTGGTAGTAGCAGTAGTGGTGGTAGTAGTAGCAGTAGTGGTGGTGGTGGTAGTACTAGCACTAGTGTTAGTAGTAGTAGTAGTAGCAGTAGTAGTAGTGGTAGTAGTAGTGGTGGTGGTAGTAGCACTAGTGTTAGTAGTAGTAGTAGCAGTAGTGGTAGTGGTAGTAGTAGTGGTGGTGGTGGTGGTAGTAGTAGCACTAGTGTTAGTAGTAGTAGTAGTAGCACTAGTGTTAGTAGCAGTAGTAGTACTAATAGGAATGTTATCTGAATTGTGTTGTGTATGAAGCTCACACACCACTTGGTAATTGACTCTCTCTGTCTTTACATTTACATTCTCCAAGGGTCAAAAACTGTGAATCCAATAATACCTCACCCAGCGCTAATTGACATTATAAACAAGAACCTCTACTTTCTGTTGCTAGGCTGTTGTTACATGATAGCTATGATGCCATTCCTCACAAAACAGAATAAGTAACAATCAATGTAAGAAGAGTTGTGGAAATAGAGCTGGAAAAGGAAATAAAGTGGAGGAATTGTAGCACTGTTATAATATAAATGGCGTAAGTTGAGCTATAAGCGAACCCGAATCTTAAGTTCGAACTGAGGCTCTGTACTGTATTCCAGTAAACTATGCTTAATCTCTGAACCACTATCAAGACAGTAAGATTCGTGTCCCCAAAGTGGGTCGATAGAAACAGAACTAGATCAGTCAAGTCCTAGTGGCATTCCCTACAGATAATATGCTCTCGGTTTTTCCTTGTTCCCGGGTTTTTCCTTGTTCGCATTCCTGCTGGTTGCAGGCTCATGACCAGATTTTTTCATGGGTTATTCGTTTACATCCCAAGGCGTTTTAGCAGTCAGTATATGACATTAAGCGGGCGAAAAGAATTAATGTTTTATTCATGTAGTTAGTATACATTTCTCTCACTGTCAAGCTTACATAACCTCCAAACTTTATTAAACTTTCAGCATGCTGCTGTGAGCAGTTAAAACTTGTCATTCTTTCATAAAGGCAACTTGCTAGCGAGTAATTTTAACGTATTGTGGAAGTGCACGTGACAACGCTGAGCTGTGAAAAAATGACAAACCTTCAGTTGTATTCTGCTACTGATTCTGAAGGCTTCTCTAAAAACAGAAATGTCAGCACTTTAGTAAATCAATGCTAATATTGTTCTGGTTCTGTTCGACTGTGAAGCAGATTTCTGCAAAAAATCTCCACGAATAAAACAAAAAGGCATGCATGCCAGTAGGGAAGATTAAAATATACGGATTGTAACCACAAGCAATGTTGCTTGGTCCTTTGCCTGTTAATGGCACACTACTGGCTAAATAAATCTTTATGAGCATTTTGAACTTCTTCCTTAGGAAGAATTTGTGGTTTAGAATGCATACATGCTAACGTTGTTTAAGAGGAATATGCTCTTATGAACTGATTAATAGACATTCATCTCATGAACGCTCATTTTGACTTAAAGAAGCAAAATATAGAACTGATATGATGCATGTTTCGTTCAAGTAACGGCTCATCTGATTGTGTTACGCTGCTGAGCTGTAAGTAAAATATATTGCATAGCAGCGGCTGGATCCACATTTAGTTTAAATACATGTGTCAGTATTTAGTTGGTTTCTTATTGACTGCGATTCACAACACTTACTACTGTCATCGGTGCGGATGCTTTGAATGTGAGGTGAAATTGCACCCGAGCCATTTTCAAGTTGGTATTACCGCCGTGCTCTGAACGCTAACAACCGGCAATCTTTTGATATGAGAGCTTATCGCTCAGGTGTAATTACACCTCGCCCTTCATTGCATCCACATCAATGACATAAGAAAGGTTGTATTGAAAAAGTAGTGATGGGATTTGGGCTTTCTTCGGGATCTCCGACGATGGTGGTCCAGTTTTCGACGCCAGTAGATGCTCCATGGGCGTAGAAAGTAATCGTCGTTTTAACCAGTTATCTGATCTCAGGAATTTTCGCCATTTACGTTCTATTCAAATAATGGGAAGGGACAGGGAGTTCTTTCACAATAGAAACATACGTAGGAATGGGTGAGACAAGTGTATTTATTGACCTGATTCCACGCTTCAAAGAAACTATGTTCGTATTGGGAAATGAATGCCTCGTAACCGTTAGACTAGCCGTTAATTGACTTGACGCGCTGGCAAGCTAAGTACTTCAGATGACCACCAGCTTCCCGGGCTTGTAAACAATCACTTAATTAGCGCGATAAGGCTTTGATAATCGTATGAGTTTCTCTTAGGAATAAGCTAACTATTGAGTAGTCGGAAGCTTTCACGGCCGGAGTCAGACTTGTAACTAGAAGTTTCTTCCGAGCTTAGGAGCCGTGGTCTGTTGGAGCTAAGGAGTCCAAACGTTTCATCCCCACCTGCGGAGGACATCTTCAGTGGCGCGGTCTGAGTCTTCTGGGCGAAGGTCCTGCCACGACTGAAATGCCTTTTTTTTTTTTTTTTTTTTTTTTTTTTTTTTACCTAACTACTACATGATATTAAAGGAGAAATTGGGAAGTGTGGGGATTAGAGGAATTTACTTGAGGTACCGCTTTAAGCACCCTCGTAAGTATGAGAGGTTTGCAAGCTTCCTGCCAGTGGCCGGGAGCGGTCTCATAGAGTTGGGTGCGGGAGGAAGTCATGGCCGAGGCCCTGGCTACTCCCCCGGGGAAATGTGGTGTATTTGGGGGGTTTGAAAAGTTGCTGTCTTTAATCATTCATTTAATTTTTTGGTTAGCTCTGACGAGCTTTTTGTTTTTGTTTGGCGCTCTGACGAGCGTATGGTGGCAGCTTTATTTGCGCTGGTTTGTCCAAGATGCCGGAGTGGTTCCAGAGTGAGTGTTACGGTGCGTTTGTGTAAGTTGCTGTATGCTGGCTTGGTTTGCTTTGTGTGTTCTCTTCATGTCCAGGAGGTAGTTGTTGATTTGCGCAAAGTATTTGAGGCTGTATGTTCTCATTTCTGTGAAGCCCTCTTCTAGGCGGTCTAGGCGTACGGAGAGTAATTCTAGAGATGTTAGTTTTTCCTTTAGCTCGTTGTAGTGCCGTTGTGCAAGATCTGTGATGGTGGCTATGGCTGCTGGTATGGATTGGCGGAGGAAAGTGTGCTGGTCGTCGAGGCGCTGAGTCAGGGCGTCACGACTCTTGCGCATCAGCCCTGCCTGGTTGTGGAGCTTCTCTGCCAGTAAAGATTCTGGGCAGTGTTGCTGGCTATTGCTCTGAGTGATGGCTTCGTGTAAGGACGAGATGGCCGCTTCCAGTAGGCTGCTGCGAGTGGCAACAGCTTCCAGGGCTGTCGCCTGCTGGTGAACTAATGTGGTTAGTTTAAGTATGTGGTCTTGAAGTGTCTTGATGTGATGAGTTGACTCAGATGACGGAAGTTGAGATGGGTTCTCTGGCGTGTGTGCTGCTTCGGTGTCCATTAGTGTAGTTACTGTAGTTACTGTGCGCCTCTTTGAAGGTTTCTGTGTGTGCGGTTTTGACGATTGGCTGCCTATGACGTTGCTGTTGAGAATGAGTCCGCGTTGGAGGGGGCATGATGCTTGGCCGGTGAAGTGGTTTGTCCCTCCGCAAGAGGCACAAAACCTTCGCCGGCTTGTCAGGTCATGCGCTGTGCATTCCGATGTAAGCGACGATGAACCGCAGTAGTGGCAGCGTGGTTGCTCGCTGCAGGCCTGTTCGCTGTGTCCGTAGGCACAGCAGCGCCTGCACGGAGCATTTTGGCGGCGGTGGCTGGCTTCGAGTGTGAGGCGTTGTGGGCCAATTTTAATGCCGGTTGTGATGGCCGCCTCGCACTCTTCCGATTCAAGAAAGTTGATTCGGACCAGGGGTGTCGGGCCTCGGTGTGAGTAGATGCGCGTTGCGAAGTGTGCTGAAGGCCATAGCCGCTGAGCAGTTCTCAGGATGTATGATGAGGCGATGCTCCGGGGGACCCCACGGAGCACCGCGCTGGTTGGTGAAGCTGTTGGTGAAGCTGGGTTATGTTGTGTCTCGTCCGGTTGTGCTCGGTTCATGTTTGGCGCTGATGGTGGCGAGTGTGCAGGTAAAGTGCTGAGTCTTAAAGAGGAGTCGTCCGAGAAAGTGACTGTTCGCTTTCGTGGGCTGTCCTGCAGCTGCGCAAGTTTCTCCGTGAGCGTGGCGACTTGTGCTGGGCCCCGAGTTGGTGGTGAGGCGACTGGTGGAGACTGGAAGTTTACTGCATTTTCACGGACTTCCTCTTCTTCTTCTTCTTCTTCTTCTGCTGGGGGACCCTGCTGCCAGAATTTTCCCTGAAGGAATTGTGATGGGTCAGCAGGGCCCCAGGTGACTGGAGTTGTGAGTTGAGATGCCTGGATGTTTACAGTGCTGAGCGAGTGTTCTGGAGCGAGTGCGGCGGCAGGTGCTGTGCTGGTAGCGGCCAATGTTGGCTTTGCAGCGCCGGGTGCTGTCTTAGATGAGGCGGCGCGAGTGGTGCGGCTTGGCTGGTTTGCAGCGAGTGGAGGGGAGAGCTGGCTTCGCTCTGTTGGTGCGGCAGGCGGTGGAGTGGCGGGACGAGGTGGCTGCTCTGAAGCTTCTGCGCTGGTTAGACTGGCTGCGCTTGAGGGCCAAGTGCTGGGAAGTCTGGCAGAGCTAGTCTTCTTTTACTGAAATGCCAGCTGGAGGTGTTATATTTATATACGGACTTCTCGAAGGGGATTGGTTCGGCTGGAGCAGGAAGGGTGTACTCGGAGGGTGGGGCATCTCCGCTCTGATCGCTGATTGGTTCGCGTGAATTTTGCGAGTGTGGGCTAGTTTGATATGCTCTAATATCGGATGCCAGGTTTTGCTCAGTTTGAGAGCCTTTCCCTTTCTGTTGAAATTATTGGGGTGCTTGTACATTTCCATTGCTTCGCGTTGTAATCTAGCGTGGTAGTATGGTATGGAAGAGAGAACAGATTTTTCATTATACTGGATAATGTGTTCTCCGTCTGCCCACATTGCATGTTCTGCGACCGCGGACTTGTCCGGATGGCCCCGACGGCAGCATCTCTTGTGTTCGGAGATCCGTGTGTTAACACTTCGTTGAGTGGTGCCTATGTATACAGCACCGCAGGAACAAGGAATCCGGTAGACGCCGGCCGAAACGAGCAGGTCCCTGGGGTCTTTGGCCGAGCGTAGCAAAGTATTGATTTGTCTGGTAGGCTTGAAAATCGTTTTGACGTTGTGGCGTTTTAGTAGGCGTTCAATTCTGTCAGTGAACTTGTTGAAGTACGACAGGAAAGCAATACCATTGCTCTTGGGCGAATCATGTATGGCCGGGTGGTGTGTGGACGGGTGTATCGCTCTGCGTGCTTCTTGTGCTGTGTAACCATTTGAAGATATATCCCGTTTCACATGCCGGATTTCCTGTTGTAAAGAGTCCGGCTCACAGATGCAAGCAGCGCGGTCAATGAGGGTCTTTATCATCGTGTGCTTCTGCTTCGGGTGATGGTTGGAATTTTTGTTCAGATACCGGTTGGTGTGGGTGGGTTTGCGGTAAACTGTGTGTCCCAGCTTCCCGTCTGTTTTTTTTTTTTTTTGGTTAACCAGAACATCCGAGAAAGCTAGTTGGCCATCTTTCTTTTTCTCAACGGTGAACTGGATCCGTGGATTGATACTGTTGAGATGCTGAAGGAAACCATTAAGGGCTGAGTCTCCGTGACTCCATACGATGAAAGTGTCATCCACATAGCGGTACTATATGGACGGTTTGAGAGCTGCAGAACTCAGAGTCTGAGACTCGAAGGACTTCATGAAGAAATTCGCAATAACTGGGCTGAGTGGGCTGCCCAAAGCGACCCAGTGTATTTGTTCGAAGAAAGTCTGGTCCCACTGAAAGTAAGTAGTAGTGGGCACGTAATGAAGCAGTGCTAGTATGTAATCTGGAAAGAGATCTTTCAGCTGTGTGATGGCGTCACTTACAGGAACCATGGTAAACAGGGAGACGACATCAAAGCTCACGAGGAGATCTTGAGGTTGCAATGAGATGGTCTGTATGAAGTGATGTGAGTCCTTGATGAAGGTGTCAGTGGAGCGATATGCGGTTGCAATAAATTGGCTAAATACTTCGCGACCGTGTAGGTAGGGGACCCAATTCCGCTGACAATGGGACGTAATAGTACCTCTGCTTTATGTATCTTGGGCAGGAAACTTAAAACATTAGACAGTCCACACTTATTTGCATCATTAGTTCATCCTTTCCATTTATCGTCTTAAAACACCCTGGCAACAGGCAGGGCGTTATAAACGCTTAAAAATAGTTAACGGAAATATTTCATTCAAAATGGAAAGGTTCCAAAGTTCAATATAATCTTGCACATCTAACATAAAAATGTAAGTTCTTGTTATTTGTCACTTTTTGTATTCAGTTAACAAATGAACTTATTTTTCTTCTTTCCGTTGGTATTAATTTCTCTTCCCATATTTTGTAGAATTAAATCAATATTCAATTTTCCCCTGCAATGATTACTTGAGTGCTTGGCATACAATGTCACAAAAGGAAATTATGTTCCATCAAATTTCTTGTTAATGCGTTTAGGTATCTCGAGGTGCAGGATATTGGTTTATTGACAATCTCTCTTGGATTGAAATGCTTCGCTGGAAACAGTTTCCTAAGCCGATGGATTTCAATCGACGGAAATATTTTGTTAGGTTCCCAGTCACGTGTTCGGAGGTGGGGATAACGAAGCTGCTGATAAAGCTGCCAAAGGGCAACCACTAACAGCCACCAAATTTATCCGTTCCGTTCGCAAAGGTTTTCTGCTGCGCTTTACTGACGCAGTGGATAAAACGTGTGGGGAGCAATGAATTGACTATTGTGAACATGCAGTGCAGTACAGTCACGAGAAATTGTTTGTGTTAACAAATGCAGCGTACCGAACAATTGCCTGTCTATGCCATCTCCCACTTTGTATACACAGTAGTTCTTGCATGCGTTTCTTATATAATGCGGATTTTCTGTGTTACTTAACTCGCTTGACATGAAATGTATTGTATTGAATGAACCTATGGGGTCGTTGAGGCTTTTTTAAACAAGGCATAAACCAATTTTGGAGCTTTCCTTTAATTATCTGTTCTTATTCCTCAACTTAGTCAGCAAATAACCGTACACTGCTGCCATTTAGGAACAAGTTTGTGAACAGTTTCTGACATCTAAAGGAAGACGTGGTTTAGTTTCGGGAACAGATAATGCGGCTGCTATATATAATGGCTGTGTCATATTTCAAGCATGATATCTGAGTCCCACAAAGCTGTCTGCTGATTCTATCTGAAACCTGTGATTGAAATTTATTGTTTAGCACGCGTCTTTGTGTCGTATTTAGTGTTTCTGATTCATGACCGGCTCGTCTCTTGTCAGAAAACTTCAACTTCATGTGCATATTTCCATGCTGCAGGGTGTCCTCACAAAATTGTTCATTGTTGACAGAAATGTATCTGATGCTGGGTAAAAGTAATTAAGGAACATATTTATAAGTTTCATGCATTAAAATGTTCATATTCAGTTACTTTTTCTACTGCTTTAAGTTCTTTACTGAGACATCACAGGAGTGAACACTGATTATGCATGAGACGAAATGATAAACTGAGAGAAGAATTTTGGAATGGAAGCGCTCGGGTTTAAGCATACTCACAGGTGAGTTTTCCAATTCTTCAAAATTTTAGGCTTATTTCTTGAAATGCTTAATACCGGTTGCCCTACCAGTATAATACATATGGTCAAATTTCCATGATGATATCTTTAATATTCACCTTTATATGCCAGAGTGCCAAATATTCCCTATCATTCTTAGTTTATAATTCTTACCAACCAAAATTTATACATATTACCTTCATGTAAAAAAATAAATTGTCATATATATTTTTTCGCACTCCCTTGGTTGTCCCAGGAAAAAATTGTAAACATTTTAGTGTATTATTTTTCACTTTTTTATAATTGATAAATTTAATTATTTTATGCCTTGAATAATATCAAAATGATATGAAAATTACAGTACGATTTTTTGTTAATAACTTCTGATTAGATGGCAAAAGGCTGAGAAAACTGGATATAAATTCAACATGTGGAATGTTTTTAATGAAAAAATAATAATAATAATAATAATAATAATAATAATAATAATAATAATAATAATACTGATGATGATGATGATGATGATAATAATAATTAAAATAGCAATTTTAAATTTTAGTAATTTTTTTTACAATATTTCTCCTGTGGGTACACTAAGTGTGGGATATCTATCCGGCAATTTCCATTGTTTGAAATCCAAGTAAAAAACCGCAAAACATTCAATCGGAAAGAACGGTCCTGACAGGATTTCAAGTAAAGATCCCGTTGCTGCCTAAGTGTTGGTGCATTCAGTCGCTAGTTATGCTCTTCCTTGGAGGCAGAGAGTTTTATTTGACACACACTTTTTACTGAATAATGTTTCTAAAGCGCAATTCTTGTTCTTCCGTTTCTATTTTAGTTTCGTTAATTTTTAACCTGCTACATGGACTGCCCTAGTGCTTTGAGAAAATGGCGCAAATGAGCTCACAGTTCATGGGCATTTAAAGTTACCTGGAATTTGTATGTTAAATAAACCTCGCGCAGTTTTCACCGTCAAGAATGTTCGTAGATGTAACTAAAGGTTAGATAACGAGTGGAGGAGGCGAGGTGGGAATGATCTCGAACACTCGCATGAGAATGAATGAGCCCTACAGCTCACAAGTCGGCACTGAAGGGAGAACCAGCTGGTTTCGCAAGCAATCATTCAAGTTTGGAATACCAGTATTTCCAAAAATTATAAGAACATCACAGGATAAGCAATGTCTAATAGGAACAACAGATGACATGGCCCTCGCCTGAATGTTGTTCGGTAAGTGTAGGCGGAACGAAATTCAGCAAATACGAGTGTTTGGAGGAAAAGGCATACATGCAAAGGTGTAGCACCGACATTCGAACTCTCTGAATTTTCGGCATCAACTTCTCTTTATATATGACATGCCTGCAAGGAACGACACATAAGACTAAATATAGTCGTGCTCTCTGAAAAGTGTGTTGTCACTCAAGGCTGACTTAGAAATAAATTCTTCTTGATTTTCAATTAATCTCGAAGTGTATACATAAAATGATTTAACGTCGTCTTCAAAAATGTTCTCCCATACTGTGATGTGACAAAGAAAACTTTTTTTACAGTGTATAGCTAAGTGTAACCGCTGGTATCTCCCAGTATATCCTGCATTTTAATTATATTTGCAGGAGTGTCAAAGATGAAGTGCACAGAATTATCTTTAAAATCTTGGTATATATAAGCAGTACCACACTCCACAAATTCTTTAAAGGAGTGAATTTATTCAATAAATATTTTGGGCTGATTTTAGGAAAAATTTTATCTCGTCCGCCTTGAGTATAGGAAAATCATATAGGGAAAGTGTTAGTATTCACTGAATGCATTAGAATTATATATGAGGTTTTATTTCATAAGCACTTCCAAGTGTTCAAACTGTGTCATTATGGGAATTAATTTAAAAACAACGCGCGGTATTTTAATTCATCATAACTGTCAAAGAGAGTAAGAAACTACAAAAGAAATTAAGAAAAAAGGTCCCCTCCCTGAAGGGCCTACTTTCCTATGGTTTGCTATAATTAACCGTAACATTAACATGTTAATAATTAATGTGGAGGTGGCCTTTGCTTTTGAGAGAGCGGTTTTTGCTTCATTAGCTATAAACAACAGCAAGCTTTCAGGCGATATGTTTCCGGCGGAGGTTATACCGTTTGCATTCGTTGCGTTTTGCAACAGTGAAGCAAATACAATTCCTTATTACATACATATTATTACCAGTATGAACGAGTGATTATTTCTGAAACGCATTGCATTTCTGTGAGATTCTTACCAACGGTTTGATCAGTTTCCCCATCGCCTTTGTGTTTTCTGTAATCTTTGGCAAACAATGATGCAATAAATGAAAAATTGTAATCATGCAATTCTAAATATACTTCAAACTACTTTGTAAGAAGTATTGCGGAAAAATACTATATTATAGTATTCTTATAGCACGTTTCTTTGAGTGAAACACTGAACATGCGATACGCACAATCTAAAGGATATGGATGTGATGCTACATTATTATTATTATTATTATTATTATTATTATTATTATTATTATTATTGAATCTGCAAGAGAAGTAACTCTATTTTATAAATATATTCTAGAACTGTAGTTTTAAAGCATTTAACAATTAATTAAGTTACACGTTAAGCTTTACACAGCCTTGAAAGTAGGTATATGCAATACATTGTACGAACTATTTCTAAAACTTGTGTCAAAGGTATTTGGAAAGATATATTATAATTTTTAAGATGAATTAACAGTCAGTATCTCTTACAGCCCAGTTTTTGACAATCAAGTAGTAAATTGTCAGATAGTTGTGTGTTGGATGTTCCCAGAAACTTAGGGGTTTTTCCAAATCGTTAAAACACGACATTCGTTTCCCGTGAGCTGTCATAAACTGTATTAACATAAAGGATGGTTCATAATTATTCAAATATAGTCCGTCTGTAGCTGTTGAAAATAACATGTGTTCTAGTATACCCACCTTGAGTTAAATTTTAAATATTAAACTGCAGATTTTGTGTTTGCATATTCGCCTAACAAGTATGCAGCTATCTTTGCAAGGTGATGATTTCGCTCGTTTCCTCTTTTCCCCCTCATATGAACATCTCAGCCTAAACGGAGAGGGGTTCCGTAATATCAGCTGTAATTGCAATGAGATTATCTTTATTGGAGTTTGCGGTAAATGCTGCTTGGGAGTGAAAATATTAAATCATTGTTTTGTACTTACTTTATCAGGCCTCAGGTTCTTTATCACGCCGTAAATGTACGACACGGCACTTCCGGCTTTACTTCCCTTCCGAAGGAAGGCAATTTCGGATTTTTACGCCCGAAAAAATCCATCGGTCCTGGCCGGTATCGAACCCGCGATGTTGGGTTTAGGAGGCAATTATGGTTACCACTAGAGCACCAGGACCGACTTGGTGATGTAGATGAAAAACTGAAAAACTTAAATGAAAAATAATTAAATAGCAAAGTTAAGAGACACATGCCCTTAAATTCATTTTCCGGGGCCAAAATAGGTCGCAAGCAATATATTTTCTTGTATTTGTATTAATTTAAACTTTCAATTTATAAAACAATGGGAAATTATTAATTTTACATATTTTCAGTTTAGCCTACCTTAAACAGGAGTTTGCACCCGGAATGATTCTTGATATGCACAGAATATTTATTTCTTTTGTTTATCATATCTTTTTTTTCCTTTCCAACCAAAATCTATTAAATAAATACGCCTCTTATTCCTTCTTTTCTTTCTTAGAATGTTTAGCTTCATTACTTGGTATAATTTACCAAATGCATCACAAGCTCATTTTAATGGAAAAAGGTTTAATTTTTATGAAAGGAAATAGCCGTTGCATTTCTGATTTAACTGAAACGTCTTAAATATTAAGTTGAACACTTTAGTGGTACAAAACATACCCAGTTTGTCACTCATAAAGTGCAGCATTAGCAGGCAGTTGTACCCTACTGGTTTTCAACCAATTAAGTTTCGTTCTTAAGCTGTAAAACTGCAAACGCAAACATTCAAAAATGATTTTCTCCTCCAAGGATAACTTTGATGAGGGAAGCTAATTTGCTAGTTAACTTAAATCGTCTAATTAACTTCGAAAGTCGTAAAAAGGAGAAGAAGGTACCTCACCCCTTCTTTCTTTGCCGCAAATGCTTCTGTTAAGAAAATGGTGGAGCTCAGCGATATGATAATATGACAAGATGACGGTATACTTGATTTTCAAATGTTCGTGACTGAAAGGGGAAACAACACATGGCATCCCTAGTACAGCGCCCCAAGCGAGTCCTTCGTCAGATGGGATAATTCTCCGAACTGCATACACATAAAGCTATAGTGAGAAACTATAACTGAAAGTTTTACTGCAAGCTATTTTAAAGACCTTGAATGTGTATTTTTAGCATTACATTAGCAACATTGTCGCACAGCAGCAGATGTAGACTAGCACACTGTTGGTATCCTCTTGCACGATATCTGTCGGTATACTTCCCTCCCGATCTGTCATTATGAACTTGGTCGCATGGAATTCCAGCATAAAAGTGTACTAGCCTTCACAAAACACCATCTGCTTTCATTGAAAACAGCATAAATAATTACCTTTTTGTGCAAAATTCAACAAGAACGGCCAATATTCAGTAAGGACCGATTTTTAAAACACTACAGATGTCTGTGACTAACCATCTGTATATGTCGGATATGCGGACGAATTTTAGAAATAAGTTAAAATTTAGCCAATTTCAAATCAATTTGAGTGCATCGGCAAAAATTTGATCAGAAAAATGTATGCATTATCAACGAAGCATAACAAAATTACTTTTTGTATATATTACTGTTTTGTTTTTATATAAACTGGCATTACACAGTAAAATCACAAAATTTTTCATTTACTTTTTTTAATTTAATAGCAGAACAGAATTTTCACCAAAAGGAAAATTTCATTAATCTACAACTTGTGCTACAATTTACTGCAAAGTCTTACTCTCCATGTCTCAGGACTCTTTTTTAAACAATGGACATAACATTCTAAGGCACGCACCTTTTAAGTTAATTTCACTTTATGCTGTATGTGCAAAGTTTTATGGAAAAATGTTATCTCTGGGTATAGCTCTAATATCACAGGTTATGTTCTCTAAATATCGAACTAAATTACGAAGTTCACGATGCGCTGAAACGAATGCAAATATTTTAGGAGTAGCAGGCTGCGGAGCAGATCGGCTGTAAGTTAAGGGCCACACAGGGCGAATAAAGCATAAAAATGTGGGTAAGACAATGAAAGAGGAGAGAGGTAGATGGTAAAGAGAGTCACACATACCAAACTGCAGATCATTGCCTACGCCAATAAACAGGGTGTTTAAAAATGTGCAATGCTTATCGTCCAGTTCACCAGGTATAAAAGTAATACTCATGAAATAAATAAAGTGACACAGAAATCTTCTCAGGACGAGTTATTTACATCCGCTTGTTTCAACTGCATAGTCAAACTTTTGTATTGTTCTGAGCCAAAGCCGTCCCGAAAAATTACAATCTGTGATATTATAGCGTGACAGTTTCCTGTGCAAAACATCGGAAAGCTAAAACTTTCATCATACACACGCCACCCTCTTAATTCTATTTCTTAACAAAGGGCAAGCTTACACTTGAAGGCATAAATTGATAGGAGATAGTGTGCTGTATTGTTAAAGAACGTACACATAAATGCATTGTTGCTTAACCAACAGAAAATCGGTAGGTAACAACAACGTAAACCACCAAAAGGCAAAAAGGACATAAATCTAAGTAAGTGTGCAACACTCCAAACAGCAATATCGGAGGAAACTTCACATGAAACATTAACTTTTTGCTTTTAGCAAATTTCTAGAAATACGCCAAGGTAATAAAAATTAATGTATTGAAACCCCCAAAACACACGCATAATAAACTAGAAAGAGGCCTAATTCCAAATATAAAATAAAATATATTCCTTTATTTAAATGAGGCACCTTTAAGCTTACAAATTACAATTTAGCCCGAAAAGCACGGTGAGTACGTGTTAAATTTAAACTATCAAATTAGAAACAGTTGCCAGGAAGTGCCGAGTTCGGTCCCCACTCGAACAAGTCAAGAAGAGGGGTAAAGAGAAGCTCATGTTTGAAAGCACCAGACATAACTAGTGATGCAGGATAGGCCTTGTTTTGAAACTGTTGTTCCAAATGGCAGCTTCTTTATCACCCGTGTCCCAAACTGTTAAATTTGTTTGGATACGATGTGAACACTGCAAATGAAAATGGTGATGAAAATAAAGGAGAGAAATTGCATTTCAGTCTTTTGCATGCATTTGGGCAAAGGCACTTACGCTGACGCAATACAGAAGTTCTGTTTGGTGGAACATGTTCTTGATAGTCTTAATCTGTACTTCGAAGTGTTATAACAGCTCAGGATCTGCCGGATTTGAAATTTCCCATTCTTTCTATCGTTCTCTTAGAATTGCATTAGCAAGACAAAAGAAGCTCTTATTTCAAAATTCATAAAAATGAGAAGAGAAATTATATAAATGATTTCTTCTTCGATTCTTCACCTAGTTCCGAAAACTTAATCACAAAGAAATACCTAAATGGAGCTCAATAATAATTCTCAAGTTTTAATAATATCTTCCATTTTCAAAAAATTTATTATTAAGTCGGTAAACATAGAGCTAATTTGTTAAACTGCTCGCTCTGGTGACTGCAAGGAATCTGAAACTAATTTCTTTTCGTGTTTTTATCTATAAGTTCCTTTCTTTTCTTTAGCTTTTGTATTATTCTGTAGAATTAAGGATTGAGTTTTGAAATTTAGGGACAATATATCGTCCTATGTAAATATTTCGAAAATAATCTAGAGCACGAGAGGAAAACGAAAAGAACAAAAGAAGGTTAGTTGATTTGCAGCGATTGCCTTTTTTCCCTATATCGGCTAACGTGAATATTTTCATGTGGTGCATAAGCAAGAACCTTCAATGAAGCTTAAACCTTTTCCAGTTGCTGAATAATGTACAAAACTTATTTAGCAACCTCCGTGTTTACAAAGACAGTAAACACTTAAATCGATAGTGTTATAATTATTGATTTTTAGTTTTATTTGAAGAGCTAAGGTTGGAAAATGTTAACACGCTTAAGATAGAAAAATAATGAAAAACAATTATTGGAATATATTTCTTTAAGTGCATGCAAAATATTTTTTAAAATTCCTTTTATAAGAAAAAATTAACAAATTTTAAAATTATGTAGAAGTTGAACGAAGTTCTTGAGAAATAAAAGCATATTAATATTATATAATTTAATAAATATAATGATTAAATATCTAAAAACGAGTTCGCAACATACGATAAAAGTAATTTACCTATTTACTCCTATTTATTAATTCGTAAAACTTTATGTCAAATTAAAAAAAAAATCTGATATAGTATACAAAATGTTTATAATTTCCTTAAAACACGCTAATATTTTATCATTATTACTGCTTAAGAAAAAATCAGTGTCAAGTTCGGGTGCACATCCATGTTATGGTATCGCACGGTTGAGGCAACCGTAGATCTGTTAACATGTCAGCTACTGGTGTCCTGAACCGAAGCAACCGTCTCAGCTCACTGTATGCCGTAACCATAATATTAATATTAGCATTACCTGAAATTCTGAAAATTGGGAAATTTGTCTTGTATTGCTTTGGATTTGATTAGATTGTTAGGATCGGAAGGGATATTTGGTATTTCAGCCTTACTCAAGGGCTGGCCGTTGTGTCTATGCTCCCATTTCCGGGAGGAAGGGATGATTTGTGGGAGACACCGGGCGGTGTGACGGCAATGAGGCATGGACGTAATAGTTTTTCCAGATAGAATACTCTGACACCGACGGAATCCCCATCAAGGACTTCAAGCCCCTCCACAGAAACCTTTCCACAGCCCAAGTCACAACCACACACCAGCGAATGGCCGGCCATAAGGAATTTGAAACCAGAACCTCCCGAATACAAGTCCCAAGCGTTTCCGCCTGAGTCACTGCTCTTTATCTTGTACCGCATCACGGGATGTCCCCACTTTGTACCAAAAGAATGTCTTGTATAGAGGAGTATTTTCTGAGCAATACCAATGCGCGTGAGTGAATACTTACAATACAGTGATATGAACAAGGGAAATTACGCATTACCCATGTCTCCTACAAATGGACCGTTCATCTTCACAGAGTATTTTAATCGTGTTTAACGCCCGTTTTTACTGCTGAGTCACCACAGGAGGTGAACACTGAACACTGATGATACATGAGATGAAATGATACATTGGGAAATGAGTTTTAAGGAAGAAAACGTTTCGGGCCTAGTTTAGGGTCCTCTCCGGCATTTGCCAGTTATGAGGACTGACTAAAACCTGGAAAAACCCTCAGTCAGGGAGGACGGTCCTAGCGGGACTAGAACCCCAGACCTCCCGCTCACGAGTTCGCGCTTTAACGACCGCGGTTGTTTCACAGAGAATGAGAATCATTCTTGGGCATATTGAAGAACTGCAACAGGAAAATATCTGTGATTATCTGGTTGCCGAGGGTCTCCAGGTTGTCCAGACATAACTCCACGGACTTGGGGTTTTCTATGCATGCATAGCAATTCATGGCTATTCCACATTTTTCTTTTTTAATTTTCATTAATGCTGAGATGTTGAGCTACAGTATGAATTGTACCATTTAAGTAATAGTGCAAACGCGTAGGTCTATTCTTCTACAGTTCATGTACAAATTATTGATCAATTAAAAGAGACAATGCTCATGTTATAATGAACTATCCAGTACAAATTGCTCCTTAAAATATAAATTTAGATTTTGTAGGTTAACTTTAGTTCACCTTTTGTCTGAAACACATGATTGTAAAGTGCATTCAGTAGGATGGTAGTGATATGGAAATACTAATAATTTTGGGAATTAGAGTAAGGTTATTTGAGTTGACGGTACAGCAGAGCGCGCCTGAGTATTGATAAGGACTATAATTCATGTGCAAGTAGCAACTTGTTGTTAGTTTCAGTGATGCTCTATCGGCAGGTATTTGTACTTTCATGTATTGTATGGTGCCTTCACTGTGTGCAAGTGGTTTGCTAAATGTTCTTCGTTAGTTTTACCATAGCTTAAATATTGAAGAACGGGTTTTATTTGAGACACTTATTTGGAAATTGATTCTTGCAGAGAATTGTTAAAGCCTTTCACAAGAAAATATTCCGGGTAGAGAAACTGTTCGACAAACTTATAAGAAACAGCATCTTTCAATGACAAGAAAGGTGATTGGTTTCGACTCCTCGCCAGGACCTATCTCACTGATTGAGATTTTTTGTAAGTTTTCCTCAGTCCACGTAAATAGCAAATGCTGGAGAAATACCCAAAAATCTGAATCTGGAACGCTTCCTTCCTTTAAAAATCCTTTCTCAGTATATCATTTCACCGCGTGTATCATCCGTGTCCAGGATCCTCAGTAGTAAAACACTTTAAAACTGGCAAGAAACTTGTGGAGGGAAAGTTAAATGAAATAGGGAAATAATTTTAAACGTCTTTTATATGACAGGTTATTGTTTATGATGATGATTATGATCATCAGTTTAAAATGTAGCATCATTTTATGCTTGTAGCAAAAAACATAAATACAAAGTAAACGTGATAATTTTAAGCTCGGCGACTCTTATCTGTCCTTTCCTGTTGCCGCGGCTGCACTTTCCCGCGCCCCGACGTACCGTAACTCAAATATCGCTGTACTAATGAATATTAAAATAATTTAACAAGATAAATGTTTACACCAAGAGTGTTGTTTGTTGCCTGTAAGCTTTAAAATATGCGTTTAACATACTTAGGAATAATTAAAAGAACCATGGGAAAATGGGATTTAAGACGAAGGAAAATGTAAAACCTGCTTTAAAATTCGCAAATTACCATAATGCGATCGTGAATATATGATAGGAAAAGGGATGAAGAAATGCGTGTAAATAATGTTAATAATATCGGATTTAAATAGCAGAAAAGAAGCTAATATTATTACGAGAATCAAAATGACAAAGTGTTGGTCTGATGATCGGTGTTGATGGTATAAGACGAGACGCGCATTTTATTCTTCTGTGAAGAATGCTCAGCTAAGCAAACTGGCCCACTTTGCGATGCAGTCTCCAATGTTTTGCGAACATTACTTTGGCTATGGTAAGCAACTTAACGATCTACTGTGCTAAAAGACAACGCTATATTCAATAGAAACATATTTCTTATGATTAGTTTCGTGTTTTAATTCAGAAAAAATTAGAAATGTAAATAGTGAAGAACAGACGGAGTTTAAAAAGTTCAATTTCATATTTTATAGAAACCAAACAATTTAATTTTTTCTACACGTCAAGAGGACAAATAAAATAGGTACTTCAGGGGTTGTAATGGGCCAATAGCTTAGAAAGGATAAAGGAGAATGATGAAATACAGCAAAAATCATAGGCAATAACCAAATGGTTAAGGCAAAAGATTTGCATAAAAACGATAGGGAAGGAACAGAAACAAATAAAAAAAGTTGATTTAAAATGAATATAGGAAGAGATACGTACATACCTGCAATGAAAACGCATTATACCATATCGGGGGTTTGTGAAAATTGTTATATTTTAGGTAAACCAACACAGATGACACGCGTATCCTGTTATACCTAAACTTGTTCATATTGGTGAAGAGATACCTTTCAGAGTTTCATGACATACGTACCTAGTACCCTATGCCTGAGGACGGAGCGAGCACTCGAACAAAGATAAAAGCTTCACCTCAATACCGCATACACGTGTTGTACGTGGTAATACACAGCGTTACTTCATTTTCTACTCAGTTGGGAAAGATAAAAACAAACTGTATTTGACCATTGGCTTGTGTATTGATCCCTTTCAGTTACTTTATCGTTAAAACTACTCTTTTAGTAAATCGAAAGTAAAATCCTGCCGCCAAATGGTGAAAGATACGGGACAAGTGTCCATGGCTTTGCCGAGCTTCAGCACAGAAGAAACTTGGGCAGCCAAAGTGCTTCAGCACATAATATCTTCTTTTTTGTTTACTATATTTCTTCTTTCTTGCTGTTTGTCATAAGTTAGTAGTCGTCAGTTTTGCTACTTCCAAGATCTGCAGTGGAGACAAAGGCTATGACAACACCTGAAAAATGCAGAAACTTCTTTTACGTACCGTTACAGAGTGTAGCTTCTTCAAAAGCAGACAAGAATATGCAATGCTTGATAGATTAGAGCTCAATAAATGGCAGAAACAATTGAAATTATAAACTAAGCATGAGTGACACCCAGTAAAATGTTTAATGTCGTGGTTAGATTGTTCTATAGTTCAAAAATATGCCAAAATGTACTAAAGAGCAGGAAATAACCAGCACTAGGCAACTGAGTGAATAAATTTATATTAAAGGTTTATCCTAAAAATTTATATTACATAGAAAAATATGCCAACAATTGAAGTTAAGTTGTGGAAAAGTTGATAAAATGGACAGAAAAATATTAATATGATTAGGAATTAGGAATTCTACACAGTAAAACGTCAACAATAAGAACTAAAATTTAAGTATTTCAAAAGAATAACAAGGGTATATTAACAAAGAAAAATGTTGATTTTGGTATATGTTAATGAACATCACCGAAATATTTTCACTGAATGTGGATGGACCTTAGACAAGTAATTTGAAATAGGAAATCTGAAACACAGAAATGATGAGCTATTGAAGTAATTGCAGTTTGATGCTCAGAAATTGATACTAAAGCTAAATAGCGTTAAAAATTATATCAGAAAGGATTCCTGTATCTTCAATAATCGAAATAAACTTGGTTGTTAATAACGAATGAACAAGTTTTTACTTTAATGGTTAAAATTGTCTGGAAAATTTCAGGCTAAAAGCGAGATTGGACGCCACTGCATTGATGTATTAATAGGAATACAGTTACTAGAAAAAAGACGTGATTCTACTTTTTTTCTTAATGTCGAGAGAATCTGTCAATTGCGTCATGTGATAGTTATTTGTTTTCAACCAAGATAAAATAAGTCATGAAAAAAATTAGGTAAAGAGGAAATGCACAATGGTTCTGACCTAGACGTGCACTTATTTATGGGGAAGCAAGAGGTTTTGCTGTAAGAGCCGTTGTGATCTACAGGGAATGATTCTCTAATAAAAGTCATCCATGTATGCAGCATTTTAGTCTATTATAACATTCGTTATTTATTACCATTTCAAATGGAATTTGGTAAAAGTCAGTGGCGTTCATACCCTTTTGAAACTTTAAGTCGTAATTTGTAAGTTTGAAACTTTGACAATGCGTTCCCTACGCCAAATTGACGGTTTAATATTCCTCTATATAGGGGTGCAAATACTTTAATGTTGTAGTAAAGCTTTGGATAAAATACACATATTGGGATTGTTAGGCAATAAAATACGGCAACAATGTGTTTAAACTGCTACATTTAAAGAAAGGGAGGTCAGTATACTGTGGTAGGCAGAAAAACGAAGTAATAGGCTTCCATATTCTGATGCAACTGCCAAGAGACAACATTTTGGGGTTGCAAGAAATGCGTTGAGCTTTGCACACTTTGAAAGAATAAAGAGGAATGTGAAATGTAGGCACAAAAATCCTCCACATCTGATCACTTTCGTGGTGACCCAAGGACCTGTTTCCACATCTAAAGAGAGGCTGTTGCACTCTTACGGGGCGCCCAAATTCTCTGCGTCGCTCGGTTTTATTGCAATAGAGCACCCGGTAACAATTTCATGCATTTAATTTTAAATTATTCTGCCCCATATGTTTTGTATGTTGCAGAGCTAAGCCCCCTGTAGAACGAAAGAAACTCGCATCCGTCGTGTGTTTCATCTAGGAATGTGTAGTTTTTCACTTGGATACTGAACATAAGTATCGCATTAATTTCTAGCACTTCAATTGCATGGTTCTTACTGTTCGTTAAATGCAAGTTCTGAAAATATGACGCTTTGAACCCCTAATAGTTGAAAGTTTTAACTTGTTCTATATTTTTGGTTGTTTCTTAATAATGTTTAACACCCGTTTTAACTACTGAGGCACCACAGACGGTGGATACTAATGAATTATGATACATGAGATGAAATGTTAAACAGGGAAAGAATCATTTTAAAGGAAGGAAGCATTCCAGGCATACCTTTAGGGTACCTTCCCGGCATTTGCCACTTATGAGGATTGAGGAAAACATGGAAAAAACCTCAGTCGGGGAAGACGGTCCTGGTGGGAATCGAAACCCAGACCTTCTGTTCTCGATTGCCCGCCTTAACGACTTCGGCCACCCGTGGCGGTTTTATTATTATAATTTTTATTTATGTATTTAATTGTTTTGTTAACTTTATAAATGTAATGTGGTTTTCCCTTTGAACGACCACAACTTTTGTTTTTGTCTCTGATATCTTCATATGCAGGAGATATTGGATATTCTTGTTCAACTGCTTGCATTGTTCTCATCATCAATGTCCCCTTGTCAATCATTACATTTTTCGTAACTATTTATATAATTTGTAGTTACTTTTTCAGGTGTTCTGGAAAACACCCCATATGCATAACCTTCTAGAATTTATTTCTTAATAACAGGTCAAAGCATTTTAATCGTCTATAAGCATGACATATGTAGTAAAGTTAGCACATCCTATTTTCTTTGTTCTGAAATACCTGGTAAACAGCATGAACGGCCCTTCAACTATAATCTATATGCTCATTAATAGTGTGTGACGAGTCCTTCTTTTGCTTTATAGGCTGAACTTAGCAAGCAAATCCATTTCCAGATTTTGCAATATTATCCTTTTTCTTTTCTACAGATGGGTAAACATTTCCTTTTTCCCAATCATCCAGAATGCACAGCTCTTTTAACAAATGTTGAGATTTTCTATTTTCGTTCCTTTTTTTTTTTTTTTTTTTTTTTTTTTTATAGTGTTTAACACCCGTTTTTACTACTGAGGTACCACATGCGATGTATTTTCGTTCTGATAGCCACTGTAACAGCTCTATGTTTCCTGGAAACATTTTATTTTAGGGTTGTTTAAAAACATTATCTACATCGGCAGTTAAATGTAAGGCTTATGGACTGGAGTCTAGCAATTCGATGCCATGGCATGAAGTCATCACATAACATCTAAATAAATAGAATGAACCACGGCAAATGTATTAAATAATCCAGGCAAATCTTATGTAACGAAATCAGTTTCTGTTTGGAACAGCACGCAGGCTCCTTGTGACAGAAGCTGCCACATATGCTCTTGTGACGAAGCTATGTAAACATTCAAGGGAAATAAAAGCAATATTCAAACACATGCGCTGTTTTCAGCTCTACTATAATATTGATCCTGTCGCTGGCGGCATAATATACTGTCATTGAGAACCGAGTTAAACCAATAATTGAAGCTATGGATGTTTGTGATTTTAACGCAAGCCAGTATTATTACTTTAACCTTGTTTTTGAACCAATGTACTAGAATGCTTGAAAAACAGAGTTAGTTTTACAATAGAAACTACTTCGTTATTGTTGATAAAGGCACTAGGCAGTATTTCACTTAGTTTTGCTTGAGGCATTAATAAGTCACATTTTATAAATAAAAGTATGTTCGCGTTATCTAATGTGCCGAGGATTATTATCATGATGTTGCAGTAATGCGCCCTTGAACTAAGTCGTCACAAATACATATGATCCAGCTGTATTTACAAATTCATTTCCACCAAATGGTTCTCTTCGACTACATTTCTTTAGCATCAGTTCGACGTATATGCTTTAGTTAGCATCCATTTTAGAGATCTGCAATTAAATCGCTGATTTAACAATATAGCTGATTAATTCTCAACTTTTAATGTAAATGTTACTGATATAATTAAAAGAACCCAGTACACGATATACAGAATCACCAAGCCTATGTGAACGCCTTAGAGTAGAACACCCATCGTATATATGTCTATTAAAATAAAATGTACAAATAAAGTAAACATGGAGGGAAATTATTAGAGAATATGCAGGCTAGTGCTGCGGAATGTCGAGACAAGCAATTTCAATACCCAGAGGGAGTGTGGGCCGTGAGAAAAGGAGAAGAATAGGACACATGCATATTATAAATAACATCTGTCATAAGGGAGTCTTAAGAGCACACGAAGCAGCAAGTCTGGGACAAATCTCCCTTTATATTTCACCTCAACATTTATGACAAACGTGGAATGGTGTTACGGAGTGTACCGGATTTCTTTTGCCGACTTTAACGATAGATTTTGTACATTTTATAACAGAAAATATAAACTCTCGAAATGAACTAATTTTATATTTTTTAAGTTAAAAATGTAAACCTGTAAACTTTTACGCACCTATTTAAACATTATGGAAATGAGTTAATCTCTATGATATTCACCCAATGCAGAAGTTCATTTTTAATAGAATATTTTAATTCGGAAAGGAGTTTTAAAAATGAATTTTAACGCACTTAGCTCATATATAAATTAAAACATCATTATAAGAAACGTTTTGTATATACAACATTCTTTTCCGGAATAAAAAAATGTTAGAAATAGAAATAATCTTTACTTTGGTGACTACATTTTTCAATATTTAAAACTGCATGCATCAGGTTAATACAAATATCTACTTTACACAGTTTACAAAATAATAATAATAATAATAATAATAATAATAATAATAATAATAATAATAATAATTGAATGTATGTTTATTAACAGAAAAATGCCTTAAGTAAGGTACGGATTGAGCCAGTTATTCAATCAATGTTAAAAATGTTAAGTTTTGGGAATGTTTTCCCTTCAAAACATAAAATACTCATCAATATGAAATATTGCAAATACAAGTATAATAAATTTAGAGATTATGCTAACGTTTAGAAATCCTTCATCAATGGGTAATAATTAGCCACTTGGCGGATGTCTTTTGCTTTCTTCCCTTTAATGAAGATTTTCTGTATAAACTGAAAATGATGGTAAGTTTATGCTTACTGTACGTTTTTTCCAATTATCACATTTGAATTCAGAAAAGTATATATTGTAGAATGTTTCGCTTGTGCAGAATAGTACAAAACGCTACAAATGAGAATTAGAAAGTAAGTTTCTAAAATTAAGAGAAATGTGGTATTTCTAAATGACTAATTCAATTACATTGCCCGAAAGTTGAAGTCAGAACTTTATTCTGAAAGCTGTAGTGCGCTCATTACGGAAAATGATTATGCCGACGGGAGATACTGCCTGCATAACGGCCTCGCCACCTGCCGAGGGAAATCATGTCGCGCGGTGGTAGTTCATAGAGTGTATTTTTGTTTCTATCGTTATTTATTAGTATTGTACTCACGATCATATTACATAATTAAAAGTGGCTACTTACTCCTCTTCTGGATCCTTTAAAAATATTTTGAGACACTCGTTATAATCTAATATTGTAAACTGCCTCCCAGTTGTTTTATTTCAAAGAGAACACTATCTTTATGTGGACGGAGATTAAAAAACTGAAGGACTTTATACGCACTGCCTGCATATATACAAACTTGTTGGGCTAATCGTATTAGAGACTTTTAAGGAGATGTTTCTAATCCATTAAATCCCATTCTAATCCCGTTAAAACGCATTTATTGGTCTCGGCACCTTGTCACTAAGAAAGGGCCTTATGTTCGAACTTTATTCACCAGTCTGAAAATGCACGTTCTGATTAAAATGTTACTTCTGAAAAGTTAGCACCAAATTCTGTCTCTTCTACAATCATAAATAAGATTTCTTTGTTGTAGCATATACCTTACTCCCGACATAGCCCACAGAACACAAGTACAGAGTGGAAAGTTTAACACGCACTTCCTACAGAAATGCTAAAGAAGCTCAACTGCCTACTTCAGTGCAATGTGGCTTTCCACTTGTGTATGTAGCAAGGTAGCGAGAGAAAAATTGTCACTTGTGTAAACCAGTCAGTGCATTGTATGCACTCCACGACAATAGATGTAATTTAAAAGCAATTTGGAAATATTGAATACGATAATGGAAAACATAACTAAAAGTATTTGAGGCTACTATCAATTTCCCCATAGTTTATTTAGTACGTGCAGTTCAGCATTCTGGCTAATGGAAATCAGCATGTCAACAAATTATCATTAATCTTTGCGTTGTTTATATCTAGTACAAAACAGTATAGCGCAGTCCTAACGTTGCTATATAAAATATTTGAATAAATAATTAATAGTAAACAAACTAAGACAATAAAAAATAATATCATGTAAGACTTCAAATCATCTATTTGTGTTAAATATCAGTTTGATTCAAGAAAGTTTTGAACAACATGTCTGTGACATTTGAAAAATAAACATAAAGAGATATATGTCTGCAATGCAAAATACAATTGATATTTGTTTCCTGTTAATCGCAAAAATTCTGCGGAAAAAAATGTAAACACAATTGTCTGAAATGTCATCAGCAACAGGACATGTAAAGTGAATAGTTGTTTAAAGACTTGCAAATATCCCACATCACGGGATGTGTCTGCCTAAGCAATTTTACTCATGTTTCGAACATTTTGTAAACAACCAATACTTTTCATGTTTGTAACTTTGTAAAAATGGAATCAGTTGCTCGATATCTAGCGTATTTCGGGTAAATTTTTCTAGAGTTGATCCATGGAAGTTAATTCCTAAATCAACGCTTAAGAACAGGACAAGAAAACACTCAAGTAGAATATTTACATTTTAACAGAGGAATGGTTTGATGATATTCGTGTAATTTCTTTGCAAACCTGCCCCATAAGCAACATTCAGTTATAAATAATTAATTGCGTTAATTCGTTAATCTTACGATTTTCTTGCGTATTCTTGATTTACTAGCCTGGAGCGTGCCCATGTAGGACGCGCTTGGCTGCCTACTGCGGTTACTTCGAGGGCCAAACAAATGAATGGCGTGGTATTTGAGGAAACACAAATATCTTGACATATTACCATATAATATAAATGGCTATTGTTTCTGATGAAAGTTCCAGTTGTTCACTGAGGCAACTGTTCAAGCAGGAAGCTTAGAAAAATGAAATGTTAATAAAGTTTTCGTAAAATTGAAAGTATTGTTAAGTGCTTTACGCTTTCTGAATAAGCCCATGCAGACAGCTGTTAGTTTGTGTGGAAATCAACCAGTGACATTTTTCTATCATGCTCTACTTATTGACACATTGAATATCGCATAATGATTAGCATATAAATTCCGCATTCAATTGATAGACAAATAAATGTTATCTGAAACAGGAAACGTAAACATAGGCAAGCTGTTAACCAAAGTTAAGTGAGCGAGAGAAACTTGGTTTCCAAGGCTCTTGGTGTAGAGGCTTTCACATGTTTACAATGCAGGTTTGTACTCCATTATGTCCCGTTTATTTATGCTATGGACACAGCTCGTGACTTGAACTTTAACCTTTAGACAAGTAGAGCTTAAGCCTCGATTAAGATGTTACTGAATCATCATTACGAATGTTCCGATGTCGAACAATATGTAACAAACGTTTTACTTTTACACATAAATTAGAACAAGGGTGAAAAAACTACACAAGAAATAAACTAATTACCATTTGATTTTCAAAATGGAGAAATATGAGGCATGTAATTAATTTTTCAATAAAGGAATAATCAAAATAAGTAGTAAAAATAAAACTTTATATAACAAAAATTAGTGTCTATGACTCAGGAAAAAGTAAAATGGAAGAATGAACATCTCCAAAAGTAAATAAACAAGACATATCCTAATGATTTACATTATAAATCAGTGATTTAAATGCCACAGTTGGTAATGAACCTATAAATATATAATGGATAAATTTGGAGAAAATTTCGTTAAATAATAATTAAATAATGTTCATTAATGTTGCAAGTATTAACAATTTAAAAATAACACATACGTTTTTCCTCCAGCTGGGGTAAAAGAAGACAAAAAAGCATTAGTGACATTACATTTATACATGAAAATTGCCCAAACCTGATCGTTGATACTGAATACGATACGAGTTCCAATCATTACCTACATGTCACAAAAGCGGTAAATATAATGTACTTATTGCAAAAAGTGTGTATTACAAACTATATTTAATTCATTTTATAGCATAAACTTGTGGTCAACATTAATGAAATGAAATAAAAGATTGTAATACAGGCTACTTCATAGTCCTACAAGGAAAAAATGAAAAGAAAGAAAAAATACGGAACGACGGCATAGGGAAACACGTTAGACTAAGAAAGTAGGCATGTTTGAAATATTTAAATTCTATAACACATTAAATATTTCATTGAAAATAAGAATTATTGCCTAAACACAAGTACATACAATTGAGAGAGATTCTTGAGAAAAATATAGAGCACGATGTACAAGGTAGATATTTTTGTTTATTTATTGATGCTCTTTAATATCATGGTAGATAAGAAAAAAGTAAAATTTAAAATTAAATATAATTCCGGAAAAGAATGGCTTATGGACCAAAAAGTGAATGAACATTTTGCATTCCAAATTACAATTTAGGTTAAATTTCAAATGAAAATTATAACCTGAATATCATTAATAATCTGAAAAATAAGAACCTTCTGCCACAGACAACGTTAATAATGAACTAATAAAATATGTATCTTTGCTCTTAAAATATCGTCTCCAGACTTATTAAGCACATATTGTAAGTTTGGCCAAACGCCTGAAGAATAAAGACAAACAAACATTTAAGAGAGTAAGTACTTTCAATATTTGTTACAAAATGCACTCAGCCATTTTAAAAAATCGCCTTAATGTAATAAGAGTCCCAGAACGGATTTAGAAAGGGCAGATATTGTCCAAAGTGAACATTTATAATTAACCAGATAATTAAAAAACATAAGCCAAGTAATGTACCACCGCTTACATGGCATTTACAGATTTTGAAAAGGCTTATGATTAATAGAAATGCTTCATGAATATAATGAAAGAGAAAGGTATACGCCAAAAGTTGATAACAGAATAAGAAATTAATATAGATACAGTAAAATAATATATATATATATATATATATATATATATATATATATATATATATATATGGAAATATAATTTAAAAAGTAAGTACCTCTTTCCAATTGTCAACTAGGTGTTCTTATAGGTAAGTAAAACTCACAAAGAGACGCAATGAAAAAGTTAAATATTCCAAGCCAGCAGGGCTCTTCTTCATTGTAAGGAAGACAGTAAACAAACTAACTGAGACCTGGCTGACTAATTATTTCGCAGAAACAATTACATTTGCATATTAAAATTAAAATTAGCGGACCAAATACTAAAAGAAAAATAATATACTAGAGGGCAAAACTATTGAAAAAATTGCTGGTTTAACTACTTTGGTTGCAATATTTCCTATTTTAAAAATGAATGTTTCTTTTAAATAACCTCATTAGTGCAATTATGTGTGCGGCACAATAAAAAAGTCATTGAAAAATATCGGAAGAGAAACAAAAATTATTTTTTAAGGTAATGGCTGTTTCCATGCTATTGTATGGATATGAATTTCGAAATTCAAGAGGAAATAAAAGAGGAAAAAATGTTAATAGTAGTTGAATTTAAATGTTGCAATATATTCTTTTTGATTAAAAAAGAATAAATGAGAAATGAAACGAATTTAAATAAAACATTAGCACTGGAATTATATAGGAACAACTGGAAGGAACGTGTTGAAGTAATGCTGAATAACATAACTAATTTTTGATTAGAAACCAAGCTGTAAGAGAAACATTGGTCAAAACTTTGTAACAAGCAATCATATGCAACACCGGAACCAGCCTCGTGATATTATGTACCCATATCTGCCTTCTGTCTGTTTCCTTTAAATATATCCTTTGTGCGCGAAGTATGATAAAGGAGCTCGCAAAGTGTGGAACAGGGAAAACCTAATGGAGCAAAGAATTGTCGAAAGTAAAGATAGATACTCCCCATTGTATTGTGCTCCTCGTTATGCCGGATTCTTGATGGAATGTGTAGGAGTGGGAAAGTCTGTCGATCTGTCACGGTACAGAAATGATTTATGTCCTACCGGTGCGACACTTTTGTTGGATTGCCGAGTAACTAAATCTTCAGTTTTCATTTTCAGAGCACCAAGAAGTTACTTACTGCTTTGTTAGGGCATTTAATATTTTTAATTGTTCACAACTAGAGCGCGTGTACTATGTGAAGCCTTGTCCAAACATTGGGAAGTTCGGTCTGTTGCAAATTCCATTAGGAAACGCTGGCATGGGAACGATGTGTTTGAACACAGTGCAGCGGTCTCTCATTTTGTAAACACCCCTAAGGCTGAAGCATCAATGTCAGGGTTTTGTTCCGCGATTAAATTCGTCGGCGTCGTGCGTTGCTCCCAGGAATGACGTTCGTTTCCTAGCACCGTATCACACAAGTGGTCCTCACTTCCAGGAGGATTCCAGTGACATAATGCTTCTACTCTACATCGGGTCTTGCAGTGAAGGAACTGAATACCCCAGGCCTTCATGAAATCCACACGAGGGTGATGAGGTTGACAAAAATGAAACTAAAAGACGCAGTAGAAAACTTTTTGGAATTACAACCAAACTTCAATTACCAAAACAAGATTCAAAATATACACACTAAAGTAACTCCGTCTAAAGAAGGAAACTGTAGGTAGAAGCAGTGAGTGATAATTTTTGGAACAGTTGTGTATATTTGAGCATAAACTTATAAGAGGACATTTAAGTGTTGTATGCATTGATACGACTATATTAAAACATCAAAGAGTAATGAAATAACGGCCAAGATAAAATAAAACGCTTTACCAATATTAGTGGAACCAAAAAAGCTGATACTAAAACAAAAACATGTTAAAACGGGTTAAGAACTTAAAGGTGATTTGGTGTAGTGGACCCCACGTTGGGCGCCAGAATTTCAAAGAGGATTTGGTGTTGGGGGAATGGAGGTTGAGAACTGCAATCGGGCTGTATTGGGATGATAAATTAAATCGTGACGGCCAATCGCATTTCTCGAAGCAGAATCATCAGTTACTCCTCGTGTGGATGATCCTCAGGGTATTTTGCTGAATTTTGGGAGCTGAACGTTTGCCGGGACTGAGTTATGGAATTAAGTCGACAATAAATGACGCCTCGTTACTCGCTAGCTGATGTAGCTTATTCGCTCAAACATGATCACCTGGGCATTCTCTCTCGAAGTCGGAGCACTGAGCAATGCAAGTTTGACAAACACATAGATACGTTCGCCTAATTGGTGCTGAATACAAAGATAGGCTGCTATTATGACGCAGCACAATGGTTCAATCAAGTAGCTCGCGTAATGGTTGATGCTCGAGCAAGGAGCTTAAGCACTGGAGATTCTGAGACTGTCTCTTAACTGCGTCCTCAATTGCGTGATTGTCTGAAAGTGAGTTATTTTTTGGAAGGGTCTGTTCCTTAAATATTCGATACAGAACTGATGCTATCACGGAAAATTAATGCTATTTTAAGCGCCTTTATTGTGTTCTCCTCTCTAATAAGCTATTGCTTACAACAATAATCTTTCATCCTATTCGCTACTCAACTATGCTGCAGCTACAAGTTTCACTGTTCGTTCTAAGATTCACTTCGAACAGATATCATCTATTCCGGCCAATGACCCATAACTGTACATCAGGTGCTCTCACACCCAATCTCGACGTAGCTTTCCTGCCTGAGGGCTAAACATCCCTTCGCTTGAATAAAAAGTAAGAATTTAACATTCGTTGTTTGCCAGCTTGCCTTACTGCGGTCCGAGAGAGACTTGAGTTTTTCGCAAGCATGCTATAATATTACCAACTATTACTTACGTTTAACTGAAATAAAACATTATATACACTCTGATCAATCTTAAATGCTATACAAAATCTTAACTAGATGCATAAGAATTGGGTCATTGAAGTTTCTCCAATAATAAAGGCGCAATATACCTACAAATAATCATATAATGACTAACTTGAAGTTACGCATGTTAATTGCATCAATTATTCTGTAATTGGTGGGGAGCCAGGGACAGTTACAATGTTAACATGCTAATTATTATGGTTCTTGGAAACAACGCTTTAAATTACAAAGCATTTTCTCATAATCGTCAAAGAACAAACTTCCACGGGTAATTTAAAGCAAATGGGATGCCAGCCTGCAGCGATTTGAAAATATGAAGTCTCTGCCATGGTGGTCTGTTGCGTTTACCTGATTTATACACTGGATGTATATTTTTACCTTGCTACGCTGGCCATCAGTTTGTATAACGTTGTTTACTAGGTGTTTAAAATGAAGATAAACAAAGAAACATATTGCATTAATAAAATGGTGCATACATTTTGATGTGGTATTTGCATAGTTAACAAATTACAATATTTCACAGGAAGTAAATGTTTCAAACTGTTAATTCCATGTTTTGCTTTGAATTAACAACCTAGTTCAAAATCAAACTGATTAATTAATCGTAAGGAAATATTTATCAGAATTACGCCTTCCTTAATTTTCATGTTCAAAATCTGCCACCTGTAGCTATGAAAATTCTTAGCAGAATCTCTGGGTACATTATTTTGTATTCAGAGTGCAAATGGAGAGCTTTTGTGCAAATGTTTCGAATTGCTTAAACATAGGGACGTAAATTGGGAAAGTTTTACCAAAAACGTTTATTGTTAGTGTTAGAATGTTCTCAGTCATCTGCTTGCTAAAGTGTGTGCAAAACCAACATATCTCTACAATCACGTGTTTAAGATGAGACGTGGGATAAATTGAGGCAAAAAAAAAAGTTTTTTACTTTGCTTTTTATAATTGTTGCAATTTTGGTAGCTGTTTTTCATCATCTGTGCATTCTTTTTATTTAACGTTTAATATCGCGCCGAGATTTGAGGCTTGAAACGTTATAAATAAGTGTGATTTGTGACTTTGCTACATGATAGTCACAGAAACGTGTACTTGTTTCCTTTTCATCGTACACGCAGCTGGTCTCGTTGAGTTTTACAAGAATATTTCGCTTTAATGCGCAATCTGAAAGTCATTTCCTGAAAGTTTTCTTCTCAGTACCTCCAATGGGGGTCGTTTGGGTCTCGCGAGGTCGCGAGGGTCTCAGCGGATCAGCCGCGTGTACTGACGTTAAGTTTATTGCCGTGCTCTACTCGGGCATTCTCACGCGAGCCTGTATGCCGTATTGTTTCTCCAGCATACGTACTTCGCATCACTAAATGGCGTATTCATTAGGTAGAACAGGAGAGAGTTATGCGATTGTTAGCGGAAGTAATCACTGAAAGTAAGATAGCGATGACTATAAACAAATCCTGAATGCGATACAGAACAAGAAGTATCAGGTTACAAAACAGAATCTGGCGGGAGAGTGAAGTGTTTTGTCGGCAGAGATGGCACGGCATGGAAATACCGAGCTCTACCAAAGAACTCGAGCATACTATAACTCACTTCCCAAATGTCAAAAAGTGCTTTAAGTGCTTTAGAATGTCAGGTATTGTTTTTGATGAACAAATTATGCACATTCTTGTTCACTGTACCTATATATAATTCATACATGAAATTTTTGTTATTCCTTGGTTAAAGCTTGAAAATTTACTTTAATATATATATAAGAAACTAAGAGTCTGTGAGACCACCTGCATGTATGGACGTTAGGATTCCAAGCGCGTGTACCTCCAGGTTAAGCCTAGCATTTGTCCTGAAGAGCGACCTTCAAGTAGAAAATATAACTACTAATAGAAGTTTACAAAACATAATAAGGGATGAAAGAGATTTTTGTTGACAGCAAAAAATTGAATTAACAGGAATTTTCGAAGTATCAAGCAATATGTGGCAATGGACCACTGTGGAGGGAAAAGTTACCATTCTTATTGTTTGATTTAGGGAGAAAAATCCCTGAGAGGGACAAGGGTTGCATGTAGCGTATATTAATTAAGCGAACGAAGTTTTGTACAAAACAAATATGAACGGAAAAACTGTCACAGAAGGAAGAAATTTAAGAGCTGAAGATTTTTGCTCCAGTGGGGATAAAACAATTAAAATACGAGATTTGTAATACTTTTAAATTGACTTTCTCTCGTTTAAAGTTTTGATTTTTTAACTATCCAAATTATGTTGCATAATGGTTTTTTCAAACACTTGATTTAAAATTGTAATAAAGATAGAAGCATTTCACCATATAGTGTATCCTAAAGTAGCTTAAAAGTGCACTAAAATCATGTTAATTACTATGTGTACAAAGAAAACTACATTCCATAATGTTACACTTTTATTAGCATAGTTGGTGTGTGTCCAGAAGTTTCTGTAAAAGGAAATTTTAAAGCAAAACATTAAGAACAACTTTTTTTTTTCTAAAACGGTTGCATCAAGAAATTTGAAATGTTCAGTGAATAATTGGTAATAACATGTGTTATGCATTTCCGCTAAATTTCATAGCAATATGATCAAATGGAAATTTTCTACGCTTAATGATACCAGTTCTATATATTGTAAAGTGAGGTTGTTTGATCTACGGGGCCGTTAGAGAGCGACTGCATACTGGGAGAAGCTTCATTTTGTACAATTGTTCTAAGTTAATTATGCCATTACACAAATATAGTGTGAAGAAAGGGTTTTATGTGCGATGCGATGTTTAAACGAATTCTTGTAGAGATATGATAAGACGATTCACTAGAAAATATCCTGGCAGTCGAGTTCCATGTATAGAAACTCACCACAAACTTGTTAAAAAGTTAAGATAGGCAGGAATTCTCAATGACAAGAAACGTGTTCCGAGCCGCCGTGTTCGTTTGATGAAATACAATATCCTAAGTAGATGCCGGCGCAACGTTTTGTCGTGAAGACTATCTTATCAACATCTCTTATTATAACACAGTAATTTATTAGTAGTAGTAGTAGTAGTAGTAGTAGTAGTAGTAGTAGTAGTAGTAGTAGTAGCAGCAGCAGCAGTAGCAGCAGCAGTAGTAGTAGTAGTAGTAGTAGTAGTAGTAGTAGTAGTAGTAGTAATAGTAGTAGTAGTAGTAGTAGTAGTAGTAGTAGTGGTAGTGGTGGTGGTGGTAGTGGTAGTAGTAGATATACTTTAAAAATAAAAGTACTAATTTTACGCGCGGCGGATCTATTTCCCTTTTGCCATCTGTGGCTGCTGTACTTCTCCAGTAAGCAGCCGCACTCAAGTGGCCCATAACTGAATTAATCTCATTAAAGTTTTGGTTTCCTTTAAAGTGGGAAGAAACACGTCGGCTATTTGTTCAACTCGCAAATTGTATTTATGGATGCAGCAAGATCGTAAGAGAAGCAGCATCATTTGTAACGCAATTCGTTGCATAATTTTTTCGAAGGACTGTTTTAGTTGGCATAGGACGTTATTTACGTTTAACAAAGTACCTGTGTTGGAGACATTTTCAAAATGGAATGGATAATTATCAGTAGATTTAAAGTTATTTATTTGTGAAGTTGTGAACAATATGACATGGGTGAAACAGTATGACACTTCTTATGCCCTCCTGAGTGTTCATGCATTACGGCTTACCCGCACGTTATTTCAGTGTGTGCTTAAGTAGAAATGGAGCAATGACTTGGGCTCCACGCTCGCCTCATTTCTACGTTAGGATAATTTAAAATGTTTGGTGCATTGTATTCCAACAGCTTACGTGCAAACTTTTCGCGGGTTAAAAATGAAAATTGGGGTCGTCTTCATGAGAAAATGATACTTTGAATGAGGCCGGTATTCTGGCAGTGTTCTTGTTTTTATTCCAGTAACCATGTATGCACATCTTCGAAATTCCTATTGACGGCTCAGATGGCAGTTGCTCCCCTTATCAACTGGTGGGCCTGGGTTATATTCCTTTTGGAGCATGCTACCTGTATATTGCAGTTATCCCGTACCCTAAGGACATCGGAGTTATTTTACGCATTCTATTCATCGCCTCTGAAGACTTTGACAGTTAAACACTGCTGAAATCCAGTTAAAATACGTTCTTCTCTACTCAGTGCTGTCTATTCGAACTTCTTTTTCTACGTTCTAATTCCTCTTATGCCTGTTTAATCCTCCAGCAGATCTCTGCTTTATCACTTTCTGTGGCAGTTGCTCATCACATATAGGTGTACCCACACAATATAAATTGTTCTGTTACTTAAACATAAGCGGTCTGATATTTGAGTAGGTTTTGGCATACTAATCGCCCAATTTCTCTCTTTAAAATTTGAGTTTTCTGAACATTGGCCTAATTGAAAAACAGAGTTAAAGGTTCTCTAAAGTTTCAAAGGAATATCAGCAATTAATAATTTGCCATTTTACATTGAAAAGGTAATTTCTTAGCGCTGCAGTTTCTCTTTCCATCCAGAGACCACCGCAAGAATAAAAAATCAATATTTCAGCACAGAAAAGCGAAACATTTAATAAAACCTAAAACTTAATTTCCTATAGCGGACCAACCTGACTGCAATTTTTATTTACACGCCCTTTCTGGGATCTTTCGGAATACAGGAATGAATTTTAATGAGAACTAATTAAAGGCTTTTTCTTTATCAGTGCAAGGAAAGACTGCGGAAAATATAAACCGGAAGCTGAACTCGTGACCTGAAGTTGTTAAGTAACTGAATTTGTCATACTTAAATCATAATTTGATAACTGGCGTGAGACGTTCAAGCACGAAAGGAAAGGCTGAGGTTGGTTAAGCCCGTTAATTAGCTATCATTAAGAATGACTCAAAAGCTAGCAACTATATTTTTTTAATCCTACACTTAAAAGGCAACGTGTAGTTAAAAAGTATATTTTCCGATGATGTACGAGATAGTAAAGTGCATGTTTATTCTCATTTCGTTTACAATATTTGAGTTTATAGCAGCAATCTTCTCCAGCCTTTCCTGGAAATATGTACAAAATTCGGAACAAGTTTCGAGTCATTTAACTTTGCTATAACGGCCGCTTGCGCCATTACACAGGGCCGAAATTATGTGGTGCCAAGCTGTAATACATATAAATTAGTACTCGAAAACGTCCGAAAGAACCAACAAGTTTTCATAAATACCGAGAAAACCAGTGGCATAACTTCGTTGTCAAACGCAACTCCGCGCTATTAAAATTCATTAATTAAACCTTTGAAACAAGCCGATATTTAGAACTTAACAATGATTGCCACAGTGTTTCCACCCATCCAAATTTTAAGAGCGTTTATTAGCTGTGCGTTATTCATACTCTTTTCCCTGGGTGGTCTCCAATCATGATGTATGCATTTAATTGGAATTATGTTTGCCTTAAAAATTCATTCATTCTATATTCATCTCTATATGACAAGCATTTGAGATATTCGGTTTTATAGTAGATTGTAAATAACAGAAAACAAGTCTGAAACTTAACGAAATACTTAAACAATTTACATTTAACTTTAGGATTAAAATTTTCAATTACAAAACGATAATAAAAAGTTCAGGTTGCACCATTAAAAGCAAGTTTGTATGAAGAAATGTTTAAAAATAAAATAAAAAAGTAAACATCTAAGATTGCTAAATCTCATAATTATACGTCGGACCACAGGATTGTCTAGTTATGCTTAAACTGTTGAGGTGTATTCAATAGCATTTTATGCATATTTCATAGTCTTCTTGTTGTTTTCTTGCTTTATTTCCTGTGGCATATTTTACCTCTAATATCCGCGATGAATTAAATTTTTCCCTGAAAACTATCTTTGAAAGTTATTTAAGAATACATGTAATGTCAAAATTGGAAAGAATTTTAGTTTTTTATTTTCATTATAAATGTTGTAAAATTGTACAATTTTTAATCACTTCAAAACTAAGCTTTCCTCAAGTTTTATATCTTTAGTTTTAAATCAAAGTTTAGGTTCACAGTTTTGCTTCTGAGAAAGATGAAAAATAACGAAATAAAAGCAAACATGGTGATAAATAATATCTCCCAACATATAGATACAGAAAAAAAAACAACAAACAAAATGGTTAGAACTCTTAGGCTGTTCTAAACTTTTTCACGGCATTCCACTCCAAATAAACCCGAAATGGGCCCTCGCTTTTACAAAAAGCAGGTTTGATGCGAACAACTACCGAAGCAAGAGCATTAACCTGTATTGTCGAATCTAGATCGCGAAAACGATAGGAACAGGGCATCCATTCTTGTTTTCAACTCAGCCCAATTTGAGTCGTTAGGGGATATGGTGCAATTCTGTAGAAGTGTCGTAAAGCATGCGGTTCCAAACACTTGTGTTTCAAGAATATTGAAGACAAATGACATATTAATACAGCATTAGTATGGCTCGGCTAATTATTAGCGAGAATCAATCGAATTCGGGGAAAGATTCGTTGGATAATCACCTCATTGGGATTCTTAGTAATCAGAATTTGATACTCCATTTCTAGGTATGATGAGAACATTTTCGTGGAATGCTCTCATTAGGCGGTTCCTGGGTTTTATAACTTCAATTTCTTGCTCCTACTTTCTATCACGCAGAGCAAATATTCCAAATCCCAAACACTTTTCACCAATGAGAGACGTAACCGTTAATTTTCTTTAAATGCTTTATATCGTTAATTGGAAATGACCGTAAAATATGTTTCATTTAATTCATTTAAAATTAGCATTCCAAGATTAAGGCTTAGATATACAGAACCAACAAAGGAACATTACAAGTAGTTTGTTCTTACATTTTGGGTCCATAAACAACAATAAGAATTTTCTGAACATCCGTAAGTTGATGAGATATCCAATTTTGCAATACTCGAGCAAATTTATCAACTTAAAGGATGGATTATTCCTTTCTCTGAGACAATTTCCTTGCTGTTCGTTACTATTCACAACAAAATCCATTTAGCGTACTGCTGTGCCACGGTGGCCTGCCTCCCCATTACCCCGTCGCCAGTGTCAAACCATTGCCACATGCTTCCTGTGACTAGCATCGCTTACATCGGACATCTCTATGTTGGATGATTGGAGATCTGGCGCAACAGATCACACTCGTGGAAAATAGGTTAGATTATTTGGAAAATCAATCGCGGCGCAACAATATTGTGATATACGGTTACAAGAGGAGAGCGGCATTTGGGTTATAGTGAGGACAGTATGCGTGAGTGGTTAGCCAAATAGGCATCGAACTAATAAATTTTCACATTGAAAGAGCACACCGAATGGGAAGATGGGGCGGAGGAAAGAGGCCAATAGTGTGCAAATTGGCCCACTACAAACTGAAGGTGGACATACTACGAGATGGGCAGATTTCTCCGGGGCATGGGAATCACCATTGGAGAAGATTGGAAGTCGACGGATGAAGGGGGAAAGCAACTTCTTGAAACGACACTTGTTTCAGACAAGAAGACAAGGGTGTCATGCAGTGTTTCGCTTCGATAAATTTATTATCGATAGGAGCGTTTGTAGTCTGCACGAGCTGGAGAGAATAGAGCAGCCGGCGGAAGTGGAACCCAGCAGAAGCGTGGAGAGCCCACCACAGAACGCAATGGAGGTAGCTGAGGGAGGAGGGGACGAACCAAGGACCGAGGAAGTCCAGCAGCAAGCAGAGGGACAGTCACCATAGCAAGACAGGAGGAATGTGTCGGAAATGGCAGAGGGAAAGAGTTAGGGGAGCTGGCAGATCGTAGCCTCCCTCCTACGATGTCGCAGCGGCCAACAAACAGCATATAATAGGGGAGCTGTGATTGCACCCGATAGGGTGAAACGAAGTTCATCTAAGTCGCTTGCAGTACCAGAGGCAGGTAGGCAAAGGAGTGGGAGAAGGAATTAACAAGCGGGAAACCCTCCTTACAATTGTTTATTTCAATGTAGAGAGTCTGGAAAGAAATCTTAATACGGCAGACTTCTGATAAATTGGAAAAGGGTTATTTTTTAAAGAAGGAAGCGTTAGGGTACCTCCCTGGCATTTGCCATGTATGAGGGCTGAGAAAAACCTGGAAAAAACCTCAGTCAGGGAGGGCGGTCCTGGTGGGAATCGAGCCCCATGCCTCCCGCTCACTATTCCGCGCATTAACGACCTCGGTTACTCGTGGCGGTGAGTTACATCTTAAGAACTTTCACTGTTTTAATAAGATTAGTAGGGTTAGATGAATTAGAAGATTGGGCAGGGTGATTATCAATATAAATTATGAAAGATATAGGGAAGAGTGTCAAGAAAGTTGATATATATGGAGGAAGCGCTTTGCTGTTATTTAGTTATAGAAGAGTTAGAGTACTTAATTGTAAATATCTCTAATGCACCAATTGCTGTAACAGGTATTTTCTTGAGGACATAACAGAAAGAGTGGTGGACTTGTCAGAAACATATTCCACTGCCATGAGAATACTTGATGATTTCAACGCTAAAATAGGGAAGGAAAATATTTCACTAGGCCATCGGGGAGGAGGATATCTGACGACAATAGAAGGGTCTGCAAAATAAGCCAAGATAAAGTAATAATGCTGAGGGCAGAGAGCTGCTTGCGTTTTGTGATGCACTTGGCCTGGAAATTTGAATGGGAAATACGGACAAAATCAAAATGGAGATTTAACATTTATAAACGCCAATGGGGGACAGGGCAGATCCATGTCATTTTCCTTTAGATTTTTAAATAGTAGTAAGTAAAGAGGTGGGAGACGATAGAGTTAGAAGAGATGTGGGAAGGTTAATACCGCGTTACAGGTTCAGGGTAGGAGAACGAGATAATTGCCACCAACGACTTACAGAGAGCTTGGAAGCCATCGAGAACACTACGGTACATGTGATGACATCTACAGTACAAGAGGCGGATGTGGCATGAAAATGAAACACAGAAAAAAATGGACCGCTTGACAATGGATGGTATGAAAATGCATGTAGGCAGGCTAAATGGATAATGGGGCAGACACTTAAAGGATTTAGAAAGAATGGAGGGGGAAGGAAGGAGACAGGTATTCACAGCGTCACGGAAACAATACGACGAGCTGCTGATTTGTAAAAAGGGACAATGTAACCGCAAATTAGTGGAAGAGCTTACAGAGGTAACGTTCCGAGGGCAGGAAGCTAATTTTGGAGGTTACTGAAAAAAGTAAGGAAACGGCCTTATATTCATAACTGCATAACTCCGGGGCAGTGGAGAAATCACTTCCAAGAAGTATTCGGGAAATGGGGTACTGGCAGGGGCCAGCACTAAAAGAGATCAGTCATTAGGAGTTCCAAAAATTGAAATTATGGATCGGGATATTATGATAGGGGAAGTAATTAAAGCAATAAAAAGCTTAAAGAATAACAATGCACCTGGGCTGGACGGACTGACGTTAGAACTATTTAAGTAGGGTTTACGATGTTTAAAATTTATAAATATAATGACGAACATTATGAATATTTTCAATGGGATGGCATATACAGAGGAATGAACATCGGCAATTATGTGTGCAGTATTTAAAAAAGGAAGCCCAATAGTACCGGATAATTATAGGGGGTGGCACTTCTTATGATGATGGGAAATGTTTATTGCAAAATGAAGGATACAGCACGGTAGACAATATTTTTGTTTATTAGACACGCTGAGAGTGAAACAAACACAGAATAACAGAGGAAAACAGCATTGTGCCTTCATAGGTTTTCGAAAAACTTTGATTCTGTGGAAAAGCAATCATTATGGAGTAAATTAAAGACGAAAAGAATCTCCGGTAAAATGATCGATACCGTGGAATCCAATAAGTAAGATGCAGTTCTGTGTCAAATGTGATCGCGATAAAGTTTCAAAAAGTGTAATAACACGGAGAGGAGTGAGGCAAGGCTGTATCCTATCACCCCTTCTTTTAAACTTTTTGTAGATGATATGCTGGAGAAAAGGTGTGTTGCAGAATGTGATTCCCCGAGAATAGGAGGTATATCCGTAATGGTTCTTCTTTATGTGGATGATCTAATATTGATTTCCACAAAAATTGACGGCCTGCAAAGGGAACTAGACTGCCAGGAGAGGTGTATTGTCAGGAATGAGAAATGGAAGTTAATGAGGAGAAGACTAAAACATGACGTTCAAGAATGGTGCAGTATACAGCAGAAAAGAGAGGTGGGAGTATGCAGATCAGGCATTAGAAAATGTAAAGAAATTCCCATATTTAGGAGTCACTTTAGCTATGAACGGGCACTGGGCAAAACACATAGGCAATACAAAACGCAAGTGTATAATTAAAAACACGGAGACGTTGAAGATTTTGGTAAAAAAAAATACTAGAAACTCCGCTGAGAACAGTGGAAATGATGTACAGGGCGGTTGTGATGTGAACTATGACGTACGGGGCCGAAATCTGGAGGTGAAAAACATCGAGGAACTTAATCAGGTACAAACGCAGTTTCTATAAGGGTTGCTACAAGTAGGGAAGGGGTACAGCAAATTGTGGGGTTCTTAAAGATTTTGGTATCTTTAACGAAAATGTGAATTTAAAAATAAGAGCAGCCATATACGGGTTAAGAATAATATGGGGAATCAAGCTCTTTTTTGAGCAGTTTGTCTGAGGGAGAAAATAAGGGAAGGGGGATACGGGATGGGCATAAAAAAATTACACAATTGAACTAGGATATTAACGGGAGAGGACATTACACGAAATAATTGAAAAATAGTTAGCAGACTTTTGCGAGATATAGATAGGCAAAATACTGAGACTCAATGCGCAAAAAAAGTATCCCTTAAACTGTAGGTTCAAATAGATCAAGTATAGGGAAGGAGAGCTTATCTAGATGTCTATGGTAGAGAAGAAAGAAGTGGTTTCGCATGGCTCAGATTAATGACTGCGAAAGGAAATGAAGCAGTTAATGCTCTCGGGGAAAGAATTTGTCCATTGTGTGGAGAAAGTGATACCTGGAGGCATATTGTGGCAGAATGCAAGGAAACGGAGATTTTAAGAAATGAGCATTTACCCCCCTCCTAATTTTTCAATTCCAACAGAAGTTTGAACATTTGCCGGGAAGTATTGGTGCACCAGAGACCTACACACAAATCGGGAATATTTCTAGCGAAGACCCGAAAAAGAAGGCTAATGGCTATAGAGAAGAGAGGGGAGTTGGGAAGGAGGGGAGTAAATGGAAGGGGATTCAAGAGTAAGCGCTCTATTCATGTTTGTATACATGTATATAAAATTACTCATAGAAAATGTATGATGTAAGCACATCGATGTATATATGCATGTAGGTCTGTATGTATATTTTGATTGTTAAAGGACGATATTAGCATGTACGGCCAAGGCCCATGCGACAATTTTACTTACTTGTGTGTATTTTAAAACTGCTACAATAAAAATTCCATTACTACTACAAAGCGTATCTTTAGCGTGGTGCTGTTTGTATCCATCTGCAATCGTTGTACAATCAACAATGGGTGTACTGAATTGGTAAACATTCCTAACAACGGCAGTGCCCGCCTTTAATACAATGCAATGTGCCGCTACTTTTTCACAAACCATACGACCCGTATCCCATGATTCACAGAACTGTATGAATAAAGTTATTCCTGTTATGCTGTGATGTCAAACTGTGCTTATTTCAAATTAACTGTAAAATGCAACTACTGTGATTTAAGTTTCATTGATATAAACAGAACATAGTAGCCAATTCTATTTTATATGCTAGTTAAATTTGAAAACTTTGGTAAAACGCCATGTATTTTTTTATTTGCCCTTAATTCAGCCGTAACGCATATTCTTACAAGGATAATGAAAAGCAAAATTAATATCGTTCTATGGACTAGCGGTTTGGCTCGATTTCCCAGAGACCTATGACATCCTGTGTTACTCTGTAGCTCAACTATACATCCCGTTACTTCAGAACCGTGGACAGCCGTTCTCTGTCCCGGCGAGTTTTCGCTAATAATGGTCAAATTATTCGATTCTCAATGATAGAACCGTTTTATTTAATTAAATCCACGTCTTATGTTAATATGTGAGAATAAGTAAGTTACCTCTCTCACACACACATTTACTGAAGAGAATTTTATTGTACACTGATTACTGTATTGTATGTTAAATGATAATGCCTGTACCCACAAAGCTACATACCGCTCAGGTTACTCTTTGCTCATCCGTCGCGATTTTTGTATCGTTCTTTCCTATACTAGTTTTTGAATATTTGGAACAATAGTCCATTGTACTTTTGTTGAAAAGTACACTTCAAATTGGTAACAGAGGGTAGTCTTCTGTGCCATTATCATTAAAAGAAAGCGAAACATGCTCGATATATCACCAACTTACCTATATAATCCAGGAAATGGGTAACAGGAAAAATGTAAGCAAAAATCTTGCAAAATTCTTTTGTTTTGGAATGCGTTTTTCAATTCAACATTTCCAAATTCTGGCATCTTAAAAAAAAACTCATTATGCTATTTGCCCAGTATCATGGAAAATTGTTCAGAAACACTAGTTTCTTGACGTTGAGATATTCATCTCAGTTTTGAATGTAAGTTGCGTCATTGTTGCTTAAAATTTGTTTTTTTTTTCTCACAATATCAGTTTGCGCATGAACGCACTTATATAGCCATATAGCTATGAGATGATTTGTCCTTTCCATTGAAGAGAAAATTTCAGGACATTGAGGTGACTAGCTATATGATCCGGGAAAGTATATCGAAAATCGTTCATTTTGATGTTCGAAAGTACGCGGACAAATGACGCAAATTACAAAATTCATCTTTTAAATCAAATTTCTTTTCAGAAGTTTACAACGGGTTAACAGCGGTACTTCATAGTAATAAGCAATTTCGCCATATTCATGTTACAATCGTACGGAAATGCTTTAAAATGGCAATAAGGCATTCCTTTAGAAAAAACAAAATTTGTGGCTTTGTTCACGACAAATGACATTTTTCATCTTTATACTTTTGGCAAATAAATTCTGTTAGGCTGCAGCAATTTGCAAATTACACATCCATAAACGGTCGGATTTATTTCGTTATTTTAAAACCAAGACATACGGCTTGCTCACTAACATTCCTGATGTTGTCCATATTCACTCATTGCTTTATTTTACCGCCACGGGTGGCCGAGGTGGTTAAGGCGTGGACACGTGAGCGGGAGGTATGGGGTTCGAATCCCGCTAGAACCGTCCTCCCTTACTGAGGTTTTTTCCAGGTTTTCCTCAGTCTTCATAAATGGCAAATGCCGGGGAGGTACCCCAAACTTAGGCCTAGAACGTTTTCTTGAAATAGCTTTATTTTGAGCTACCGTAACATATTGCTCTCCATTACGGTATATTTTTCATATTCACTATTATGAATGGCATAGTATTGCTGTAATTTAGACTTGTTAATTGTATTAACAACCTTGCCACACACTTAGTCAAACCCGGTTGTTCTGCACAAATAGAAAGAAAAGTGTAAAGAGAATATGGTTGAATCTTAGAACAGGTCAGAAGAACTGCACTGCTAGGTGAGTCCGCAACGTAGAGTCGCACGAGAGGGCCGTCACTGCTATAGCTGATAACGAATTGATTAATTGTCATTCTCATCGGCAAATGTCCTATTATATACATAATAACTTTTGTAGCTAAATAATGAAATATGTACACATTTTCAATCGTATAATTACTACGGAAATTCAAGTCTAATTAAAGCAATGTTGAGCTATTGACGAGGGAATGTGGTAAAAGCGAGTAATAATACCAAGAAGCTATGTCTGAAAACACACATAGTCCTGCTTGACATAAGTATCTAACCGGTTTCCCATTGCAGTTTAAAGAAAGTGCATATTAATGTGAGAGAATTGAACAATAAAATGGCATTTATAACACTGTTCATATATGGAAAATAAATTATACTAATACTTTTGTATCATTACAGGTGAGTTGGTTCTGTCTTCCCATTGATTGCATGACGGCAGAATGGGTGAGTTATTTTATTTAATTCAGTAACAATTTGTTTTGTTTTGTTAGTGCTGAACTGTTTCCATAGGAAGGAACAATATCGCTGCAGCATTCGTCAGTGCTAAGCAAACATAAAACTGCAGTCAACACTTTCGTTTGTTGATAAGCATGGATAAGGACATACACACTGGAAGATATTTCTCATAGGTAGCAAGTCCAGTGCACATTATGATCTTTCGCGCCACTCAAAATGTTAAAAGTGTCCTTTTATGTGATTCGGTTGGATTTGTTAGGGTCAAATGGCATTTGCGAACTTGAACTTGTTTGTGCCCACGCCCCCAGTGGGGACACCTCCGGAAGAAAAGGATGACGTATCCAATGGCGGTGAGGCACGCACGTAGAAGGGTTCCTAACATTGTTTCCAAATAGAACACTCCAAACGCCATCTCCAGAGAGCTTCAGGCCCTAAGAAGAGCCGCGTGCATACCAGAGTTCGGGCATAAACTCATTGCAAAGCGCAAGCCACCATGCATTGCACCAGTCCACCTCGTCCTGGAACTTTCCATCCTGTAATAAAACAAGAAAAAATAATGAAACGGGAGAAGGGAAAATTCGCGGAAAGGAAATATTCATCCCAGAATTAACGCAAGCGAAAAAATCCAAGATCGGGATAGTCGGCCTAAAGAAATTTGAACCCACGACCTTCCGAATGCGATTCCTAAGCGATACCGCTTAAGCCATTCCGTTCGGTTATTATGCTAAATGAAATATGTAAATTGTATCTGTACATCACACAAATAAAACAATGGTCAAATATTCGTGTACGTTTTATCTGCAACAGTGCAATATTAACATCAAGTATATCACATGGCGAAAAAACGTATTTGTAATTGTGAACCCGCAGTTCTTAATCCAAAAGTTTATATGTTGATATCTGGTTAACAACTCGGAGTAGATAGTTGCTCGTTTAAAGAAAATCCATTTGAACATGTATAGCCTTTATCAAGGTGAATATTCTTCAAATATAAGTTCTATTCTATAATGCGTTTCCCGTTACTTCTTTCCCGACGTGGATAAATATGAGTGTATAATTTCGCGGCGCAATATTCCGATTGGCTAAGTAGTACTCATGCAACTGACAACATATTTAATATAGCTCTGGGCGCTATTTAAATACTTCATTAATAAAAAGTTTGCATGATAACCATGCCACCATTTTTCAACAAAATTTCTTGACGGTGTTTTACAATACTAACAGAACTAGCACATGCTTTCACCTTGGCGCTTCTTTGCATTGAAACTGGTCGCACTGTACAGAGAGCAATATGTGCGTGAACAATTAAAATGAATAACGAATGTTATCTTTCAAGATTATTGCAGTATTCACTAATATTGTTTGTTCAATGAAACCAACCCTTATTAAAGTTTAAACTGTAATTTCCTTTAGGGGCTACTGTGCCCAACATCCGGGATGTAAGTCGTCCTGGAGCCAATGAGAAACTGTAGTTAAATTTACGTTAGGATAGAAGTTGTTAGCTGGCTCACAGAAATACAAAATACAATTATCTGCTATTTTCACTATTTGACGCTACCTGCCACAAAGAAATGTATTGCCTTTTGTCACAGACATTCTTCCACCTCTTGTTATCGGCAGTGATACAGGATATTCGCCATTGTCTGTGCCACGTTAGATGACAACCTGCCGTCTTAGGTGAATTTGTAGAGGTTCTTAGCTGACTCATTTCCTCGGTGCGACTCCTACGACCATTGTTTCCATCTCATCTGAGTTCGCTCACCATTTGTCTTGTTTCTTCGTTCTGGTTCACATTCTCCAACATACACGACGGCTATTTGCTAAAAGACATGTAATTGCAAACTGAGCGTTCTATGCACATGAAAAAATCATCAAATATGACAGTCCGTCAACACTTATTACTATGTTGGTTTTTTATCCGTCATTTTTTTTTTTTTTTTGGAAAAACTATGATGAGATACTTATGTTCTACAAAAGGATTAATACCATTTCTTGTGCATTGGAGAAACAAAGCAGTGCTGTGCCTGATCAAACCCCGAACTTTTTTTGGTTCCAAAGATGAAAGTGCGGCATATTTTACGAATCTTGAACAATTTATAAATGCCATGGTAATCTGGTTTGTAGTTCAGCATGCTCCTTCTGCCTGAAAGGTGGATAATTATTGCGAAAAAGCACTTAAGATATAAATGTATGGTGATCCAAGTTTTGGATATTTATGGCGTAAAAATTCTAAGTATGGCTTCGGGCGGGAAGTAAAGCCGTGGGTCCCGTGTATAGATTTACGCCGTATTATAACCTCAAGCCAGAAAGAAGAGGCCTGTAAGCAAAATTTATCGGCCGTTTCACGCCCTTATTTGAATGGGGCGCTGATGACCTGAGATGTTAAAGAGCGTCCATAAATAAACCAAATCAACGATACTTGCTTATA
>CM060846.1:380295511-380325511 GCA_030762175.1 Metallyticus violacea
GACAGGCTGTTGAGAAGTGCGGACACCCGCAGTTTTCACGACATTCAGCACCATTAAATCTGATTTATGGAAGTGAAGTTTGCACCACTCTTCGGAGATCCCCTTCTTTTTGTTTATATGCGCATTGTTCTAGAACTTTTTTCCTTACATTCTGCAACAATTGTATAACTAAAAATGAGATAATTACTTTTCATTGTCATCTCCCATTGCTACTGTTTGTGGTTATAATTGTTCAACACTTCCTTGCAGAACTTTTGTTTAGTAATTTGGAACGAAACAGGATTTTTCTCTGCTTAATTAACTGATAGAAACCATTCCTAATTGCATCTCAGATATCTGATAGTGTTAGTATAACATGAGTGTATTTATAAATTTACGAAAACAATTAAATAGACACTGAATGAATTAGTTGTATTTATTTATACACTTCAAGAAGAAACCACGGCGTATGAAAATTGAGAGCACAAGTCGCCAAAAAGAAGCTTAAGAATATGTTAAAATTAGAGCTAGTGCAATGAAAAGTAATCCGTTGAAAATATTTCTATAGTTACATAGTTAAAAGGAATGTGTTAGGAATCGGAACTTTATGTTGCGGTGTAATGAAAGGTAATGTTGACTTTTTAAAACGATTCTTAAAAATCAGTATTAATGCAAAACGGCCAAAGTGGCAAAAAAAACCCTAAAATTTCTAGGTATATTAGGAAACAATTAACAAACTTCTTAAATTAATGCAACTTTTGTTTATCTGTTCATTGCGCTTTATTTTCTTATATGGCTGAAAATAAAGTCATGAATACAACATGCACATTTTAAATGTATCATATTGTAGATTTTGTTTTCTCGTGTGCCACTTTCTCCAACCGGACTATACAAAAAGAATGTATTAACTAAAAAACCGAACTACACGTTCAGCTTGAAGATAAGCAATTGTTTTGCAAGAAGAAATAATGTAATGCAAACATTTTCTTCAGCACATTAATACAACCTCATGCCCTGCAGAATCCACGACTATTGTTGCTGCAATGAGACTATGTTTGTTTCTCAAATCGAATATTTACAAACCCCTATAGTCCATATTTTAGTAGTGAATATCTTGTACTCTGTAAATTTGCTTTTTCTCATTCCTTCCCTTGGTGTTTTACTCCTATTCTTTTCTCAGTTCGGCTGTGAGATATCTCACATATTTTCAATCCTAAACCACACTTTATAAATACACGATTCCCATTTGACCCTCACACAGTATTCTCTTGACTACCCGCCTGTGGTGCCTCAGTAGTGAAAAACGGGCGTTAAACACTACTCTCTCTCTCTCTCTTGACTACGTACGGATCACTTGGCGGTGTGGTTTGCTTCTCATTGAGCACTCTAAGGGCAGGAAAAAACTGATAATCGGTTTCAGCAAAGGACAAAAACGCCATTATTTACTTAAGTACTTTTTATTTACAGTATCTCATCTCAAGCCCTACATTTTGTTCGGAATGAGCTCGATGAATTTTTAATGAGATAAATATTTTGTAAGATTGTTTGCACTATATAAGTAACTAGTATTGAGAGAATTAGATAGTCTGTCTTAAATCACAACATAATGTGGCAAATGAAAAGGCCGCGACTTAGGAAAATTACTTATCCTACATTTCTGGTAAAGATAGTATATGAGGAGTATTTGGTTGACATCGTAACTCGGATATTACATATTACTTGTTTCCACTTACATCTTAGAAGTAAATTTTAAGTGTATATGTATTCATATTTGCCTTGCTTCATTGCACTTTCTGATATCGCAACGTCAGCCATTGCTATGCATATAAGCTTGAAAACTTAAAAATTCATGCATAAGTTCACTGACCAGATATCAATGTTAAACACATTTATCACAACGCAGGAATGTACCTAATAAAAAACTTTAATGTTAACGTTCTTCAGCGAATCATCTTCTGGAAAAATTACAGTGTTGCCATTCAACCTTTCTGTGCTTTGAAATGGTTATTAAAGACGCCTAGGAGATCATTATGTGTTTCTTTAATGGCAGCAACTATTGATATATCTATTGCTTCAGTATTCATTGTTAATACTATTTGCTAACAAATGAAATAAATAAATAATAAGCAAGATAAATTTGTTCCTGGTTTAAATTTAAGGAAGATATATTTTAGGACGTAGTCAATTACGGAAAATTGTCGAACCATCATGGATATTATAACTAACTTCTCTTCCTTTACGCATAACAGCAGCCATTAAATGGTAAACTGAAAATTGTAATTTAGACAGTTCAGCAGATTCCCGGAAGAGAGCTCTGGTAGGTAATTCCATTCCACTGCAAATGGCGGATAAGCTTTCGCCTTAGCATAATTCGTAGCTCATAAGTCAGAGAGGATCGGTAACCGGGGAAGACAAGGGCGTTAAGTGGGCGGTCGCAAGAGTTTCCTCTATCAAATTATTCTCCAAGCATGGGTTTCTACTTACTAGAAGTTGAAGCTTCACCACATGTCTACCCTTCTGGACTGTGCACCTACACAAATATAATTACAGAGTAATTGTTATTAAACGTGTGCAATGATTGTAAATACTTAGGAGAACATTTGGCAACTTTTCCAAAGCAAGAATTATTTTCTTACATTTCGAAACCGATCTTCCGCATTAAGCTATGAGTTTGCTTCAGACACTCTCGATGTACACACGCTCTCTCTAAACTATGATTGTTATTTTAATATTTTTTGTCAAGGGACCCATGGGATGGGAAGTTTTGTTTCAGTGCAAGAATACGATAACTACTAGTATGGAGACCGCCTTCGTTGCTTTGTGGTCACCGTGTCCGCGTGCAAATCCGGGGGTCTTGGGTTCGAATCCCATAAGGCCAGTTTATGTGAAAGTTGTTTCCCGAGATTTCCCTTACCCTAAAAAGGAGAATGCCAGGTAACTTTGCGTTCCAGATTCATTGACGCACTCATTTCAACAAACATTTATTCGTCGCTTCTTTACATCTCTCTTGCTAAGAGGTGTAACAAAAAAGAAATTAGCAATGAAATGAGGTTGGAAGTAGAGTGGGCGAACTGAAAATGTCCTACCAGCATACTCATGTTCATCTGGTATGTGCAGACTGGCGCTGCCGCGTATTGTATCTGTGCTGCGACTGAAGATCGGATCTCGACACTGGGAATGCCACCACCCAGCTTGTTTATTCCCTATGCTCTGTACATTCAATACATTGAAATGTATCGTTAAGCATAGAATGAGTTCCCTGACGTGTATTTAACCTAATTTCTATTTAAATGTTCATATGTCGGCGAAGTATTTGGTTCTGGTCGTGCAACTCAAAGGTTCCCAAATGCACCAGTTCTCCCCGGACTCAATTGTCAACATTGATCGCAGACTACGCGAAATGCTCATGACGTTCTGTGCGGTGTGTACAGGAAGAAGCGGTGTTGTTGTACTTGCGTATTTGATTATATCCAAATTCTTTCGCGTCCTTTGGTGTTTTGCGTATGATAGCCTTGGGTACTTTAAATATAAACTTAATTGCCACGTGTAAAACATTCAGACGAGTGCCTCGGCGCGTGGAACTGAAAATCGAACTTAACGAGTACTCTGAACTGTTTGCACATCGAACTGAATATCTTATAACTGCGTGCCCCGCCGAGTATAAAACCTAAAGTTCCTGTTTCGCCGCTCATAAAATTTATAAGCAAGCTGAACGATTAGCTTGTGCGAACTGAATGAATTGCAATGAGCTGAAATAGGTTGACTGAATGATTGCCCCGACGGAGCGGCCGATTCCTTTTTATATTAAATTCAAACAAACAAAAATGTTGGCTAGGAGGAGTCAAAAGGTACGCGCAAGCCCCGCGTCTCTCTATAAAAGCTCAAACATACGTTTTCATTGGCTAATTCAATTTCACCTGCCCAAAGTTCCATTTGCCATTTTTTTAAAAGTTTAAATCTTATGTCAACATTGCTTATTTTAAAGGGCTCACTCTACGACAGCCGGTCGGGGTCAACTTCCCAAACAGTTTAAATGGTACTTGAGTTTATTTTCCCTGCAGCATATGTTCCTTTTAAAATTGGACCCTCGGGTTCATTGTATAACGTTTTACGACCCTTTTGGTTACTTTCTAAGCTACCGTAACAAAATACCAAAGGAGATTTCTCTTTTTGTTGACATTCAACTCAGGGTACAGTTTTGCAGTATTATAAACACACACACACACACACACACACACATATATATATATATATATATATATATATATACAAGGTATCTACATCACTAACTACAATACATAAAATATTATGATTATGTTTATAACATACATATTATATTATATTTATATTTTAGTGGGGGTGGGCCGTAAGTACAGTTTCAAAGGCAAACCTTTTCAGTACCGTTCACCAATTAAGCATCAATCGTTGCACAGCTTAGAGATCCTGCAGGAACAGCTGTTACATATCTGTCATCTTGAAAGGGTTCATGACTACCTATGCTGCTAAGTCGGGTGACTACCCATTTCTACAGAACATTTGTCTTTGGTATTTGCACCAAACATTACTTCAGCTACGTGTGATGTTCACGAAAGATGCTTCACACGTCAGGGACTGTTTAATTCCCGTAATTCGCATGTTTGGAATTCCGCAAACTCCCATGCATCGTTTGTGTGATCACATCAGATGAGATCAGGTGTCAATTTGTGGGTATGGATTGTAAATGTGGGACCATACATTCTGCAGCAATGGTTAGGGTGAGCAATTGTCTTATTCTTGCAAAAATTTCTGCCTGAGGTATTGCATCCCTTTCCTCTTAATATAAAACAAGAAATGTAGTTTTAAAATGGTGGATCACCAGGTCATTTTAAGACTAAATCATGTCATGTTTCAGTCACATTTTGCAACCAATGGTTGGCTCGGTGTGTGCCGGTTTCCTGGGATCCGCGCTCACCTAACCTTACTACACTTGATATCTTTGTGAAAGCCGTAGTTTATTGATTCCGAAGAAGATCGTATATCACGCATATACACCGCAGCATCTGAAATCGGAAAAAATGCGTGGCGTCTTTGAAAAAGTGCGACAGAATACAGCACGTTAATGCACTCTTGGCCCAATGGACGTGTATTGCAGCATTTGCCTTAGTAATGATAAGCAACTTTCCTTTTCCTTTTGTGTTTTTCTGTGTTTTGGGTCAGATAAATGCCTGTAGCATTAATGTTTTGTTTACTAAATATATTTTTAAATAAATAATCACCTAATCCATTTGTAAAACAGCGTCTAATTTAGTGACACAAAAATTGTGTTGCACTGAAACGAAACGTAGCAGCCCTTAGGTTTCTTAACAAAAAGGGTTTTAAAAGTTGTTTTTTATCTATTCCTAAAATTTGTGTGTGTAATTTAAAGATACTCTATATAGTGAACTTTCAGCCGAAAGAAAATTGATTGATGAAGCCGAACCATATCAGATTCAGATGAACAATTTGAATTTGAAAGCAAGGTACATTCTGCGAATGAACTGTGTAAAAAAAACCAATTGATTATTATTGCTATTTTATAGCATTCTAAATGGAAACCATGTGAATTAGTTAGCGGGTTCTTTGTATTTCGTCACAGTTTTCATTGTTTGTGTTGAATGTAAGAAGGTTCAATCAAATGTCGTTGCAATATTGCATTTATAATGTACTTCATACTTCTTTAAAATGTTAGACAGTGAAATCACTTGCTATTGAGGCAACTACACTTCCAGCACCACCTCATGTTAGCAGGGTATCTAGAAGTCGTGCCAAAAAAATAACAAACTAGGTCGAGAAGAACAAATCGTAAAACTAGAGGGGAAGGAAGAGGCCGCCGTACAGGAAGATAAGAAAGCAGCCTGTGTGTCGTCGAGATAAGCAGGTGAGCGGGATCCGGGGCGGAAGAAACCCTGCCTACTGCCAGAAGATTAAAAGGCACAGAAATGAAAAAACAAACTATGAGTCCAGCTATACTTAGTAGCGCATTTGGGGCTACCATTTGTTGATTTCTTTTATATAAGGATGCTCTTTAACATCTCAAGTTATCAGCGTCCCATTCAATTCAGGGCGTGAAACGGCCGATAAATTTTGCTCAGGGGCCTCTTCTTTCAGGCTTGAGGTTCTTTTTCGTGCCGTAAATGTACGACACGGGACCCATGGCTTTACTTCCCTTCCGAAAAAACCATACTTAGGATTTTTACTCCCGAAAAAATCCATCGACCCTAATGGATTTTGGGTTACCATGGCAAAGATAGGTAGGTATCACTTTCATAGTGAATTCCGCACTAGAAATTTTATGAAAGTTCATTCGCTCAAAGGTCGATATGGTGAGCGAAAAACTAAACAGAGTCGCAGTTGCGATTCTTCGGTTTTGATTGCAAATGTTACAAATGAAATAGCATGCAAAAATTCAACATATACGGAGTTTAGCCTGCTTCTCAAGATGTGAATTATTGCATGGCAGTTAAAACATGACACAGTCACATTGTCAACAATTACGATTACATTACAGAAATAAAGATAAACGTTTAAGGACATCAACGGTAATGGAATTACATTCACTCAACCGGGCACAGAGTGTTCACTGTTTTTGTCCGTATGAGTCAGTTTTATACGCTATTGCTTCTGTCCGAAAGTTTTAATGTGTTCACCTGAGTCGTACTAATGTCAATTTCAGTAATTAAAATGAAACCAGTTTGAATTGTAATATGGTATTATTGTACAAATGAAAGTATTCGCCACTGTTGTGTCAAAGCACATGTGACAGCACTACGTAATAAATGTTATTGCAATACGAGAAGTAGTTCTTCTAAGTATAAATTTACGGAGGATTACAAATTATTTTTGTCAGAGTATGCGGCGATACTTCAAATAGGTGAAGTACCGGGTTTTCGGAAAACAATTATGCATCTATACTTCATTATAAAATGGTAATTTGGAATATGTTAAGAAATAATACAAAGAAACATAAACATAAATGTTGGTCAACCTCACTAATAGATGCTCATACCAGCATGAACGAAAGTTTTGTTGACAAGCAAATAGGCCACCAAGACCTAAGAAAACTGGTTTTTTTTTTTTTTTTTTTTTTGAGTCCTAGAGTAGATTTTTATTCTCTTTAGTGCCAAAAATTGTCTTTTACTGATAAAAATTACATACAATAATTTCACAATAAGGATGATTTGTTATTTTATTATTTTTGTTACCGCACTAATATTTTTATTTTGAAAGTTTTCGCTAATGAACCATTTTCGTTCATGTTATCAAAATGATTGTTGGTAATGATGTACAATATGGTCGCATATTGCGGCTATAGCACGTTCCTTGACAGTACAGAACTTCACGTACACGGTCCTGAAGAACGTTATTTAATGAATGTATTTAAAAGTAAAACAAACTCGAAATATTCCCAACTAACGGAAAACCACCAATACGCGATAAAATATAATTTCGTCAGCGTGTTCTATCATCGCCAAAAGTGTCACAAATTTATTTCTATTTCTACACATAACATTCATTTCTCAATGTTGAGTAATTCAATTGTGTTGAAAAATATATGGTGTTGTAAATGTTTATCCAAAATGTTGGCAATTTTGCGGGTTTTTTAAAAAAGCTGCAAGCGTAGAAAAAACACTTTACACTCAAGTATATGCCTTAACATTGAGGCAAAACGAGATTCAGAACATGAACGTACAAAGACTCCGGGTTTGCGCTTTGGGTATTGCTTGAAAGCTCTCAAATCTCAACCATAGTAGCGAGGCCATCATAGGATTGTGCAATCAACTGCATATTATATTTCAATTCTTATATAAAATGGCAACTGAATTCTTCAATAGTCTGTTATTGTAGATCTCTCGTATACTTGGGTCGCAGTAACCTAAAACATTAATTCTATTTCTCCTTCATATATATAGCGTAGAACAACATAAAATGAGCTTGACTGCACGTAAAGCACACATAAGTGAGCTTTGTTTAATACATCTGTGGGTTTATTAGCTGAGACGTCTACAAAAGGAACCTCTTTAATTTCCTGCTTAAAAGCTATAAAAGAGTTGACCGTTAGATCATTTTCTATTCGAACAGAAAATCGGTATCTAAATGCTGCGCTAAGAGTGTCTTACTCAGTACTGTGTTTTATAAATTGCTCCTCTAACAGATGTTTTTGTTTCGTCATGCCTTCGAAAAGCCAACTCTAGTTTACCCAGAAAGCAAACTGTATTGATAAATGACAAGTATGTCTCTGTTCTGCTTTACCTTTTGACGAATATTTTCTTTTTAAGCTGGTCTCTAAGCTCAGTTTCGATTCTATTTTCCACAAAACAGTTATATTTACACACGATTTTAAATGCCTGGCTAAACACTTTATAAGTGCCTGAACTCCGTTTCTTATTCAACTGTTTCTGTTCTTTGCAAATGACAGACAATATCAGCAAAATAGAGAATTTAGTTCCCTGCCTCAGGCAAACTATTTACATTTACCATACGTGGTACATTGAAAATGTGCACCAAACGCACATGCCTGATAGTTCTGGTGTTGGCCCCCATTACGTTGATTTTTTCTGATAAAGAAACAATTGATAGTGGTTTGGATGAAACGTATTAACATTGGTACTAAAATGCGATTATTTATTCAGTGCATGATGAAGAAACACGAAAACGGGACATTGTGACAACATTAATGTAGCAAAAATAAAGCATTACATCTCAGATTAATCTGTTAACGTGAGATACTTCTTAGAAACTAATAAAGCCTTCCTCACCCGAAGCAAAGGAACCTCAAGCCTGAAAGAAGAGGCCTCTGAGCAAAATTTCTCGACCGTTTCATCCCCTGAATTGAATGGGACCCTGATAACCTCAGATGTTAAACAGTGTCCGTTAATAAACGAAATACACAAAAATCAGAAGAAGCAGCTTCTTTTACCAATTCTTCCGATCTCAGTACGTAACATCAAGTCGATACTGTGTCAATATTGTTTCGGCTCCTTCACATTAGAGTGAAGTAATGCAATGCATTTTATCTATGAGTATATTACGTTGTAAGAGAAACTTGAAGGTAATTATGAAATGCTGGTCATTAAGTGAATTACAAGAATGAGAAAATAAATTGTTACCAAAGCAATACTTCATTCCCTTCCAATGAATACACACCGCTTTATTTTTTCTGAAAGAAATTGCAACTACTATCGAAACAAACAAGAATAAGGCCTACTCATAGTTTATAAATTAACCACTATGAACACTTGATCATTATGCATTCTAGCAGTGGGTATGATCATGTATCCTTTAGAATAGAACCCGTAACAGTCTTCTTGCAATGGCGAGTTGAAAATTGAAAACTTAAGGAGACAATTTTATTCTAATTTCAATACTTTTTTTTTAAAGATATCCTAAAGTACACAGATGTAAGCTGGCAAACGTACTTAAAATTCAGCCAGGACAGTGGCTGCTTTCTGCGTGGTGAATGCATATTTTTAATTGTTTGTTTTATCAAAATATACATTTCCGTGGGTCCTCCGTCAAGGTTTTTGTCATAAAAACTCTTCTTGTGTTTCCAAATTCATTTACTTAAACAACTAAACTGCATCATATAACTTTACAAATATATCGAAATATATCTCTCTTTGTGGCAGTAACGCCATTTGAAACGATGTTAGGATGTTCAGCTAATCACAAAATAAAAAACATGCGCTCAGAGAAATGTCAAGTGGCGTTTGAAACACTGATGCATTTGAAATGCGTAGAGAAAGATAAACTCTGGCTAGGAGTAAGCATGTGGTATTTATAAGCGATTTCCATGCGACTTTGTAAAATTGGCCTAGTGAAGTTTTTTCCCTCCAGTTGGACTGGATGTTGGGCTTATTTGCCACAAAGTAATTAACGTTGCTCTTAACCAATCCGTTGTATCGAAGATACCGCAATTAGCATAAAAAGGAGAGACGTAAAGTACCGAAAAGTTAATGTAAGGGAACTGGAATCACAAGACAAAAATGTAATAGTCATATACACTTGAAAATAATGCACTATCTTATTTGTATACATTGGCATCAGGTTTCGTGGCGTATTGGTACAACCGGTGTGGAGATTCTTCAAATGCACGTCTTAATTTTAAGAACACAGAAATATTTAACAGTTATTCTCATTTTAAATATAAACCAGTTTTACACAGTGTTTAGATGATATCTTCCGGTTATCTTTACGAGAATGTTAAAAACCTAATCAGTTTCATTAATTCCTTTTCATGCTTTTATCAGGGTTTTTTTTTTTTTTTTTTTTACCTTCTTTCATTTTCTATACGTTTTCCCCGCAGAGTACATTAATAATTTATATATAAATGTAATATGTTTGCAACTTGTTCACTTCAGGAAAAAAATATAGTAGAGGAAATGTAGCGGTGTCCCTGGCTGTTCTCGAAACTTTAACTTTGCAGTCGATGCCTGGGACTGGATCTTTTTTTCCTTTTTTTGTAGTGTTTAACGCCCGTTTTAGCTACTGAGGCACCACAGGCGGTGGACACAGATGATACACGAGATGAAATGATAAATTCGGAAAGGGTTTATTTTTAAGGAAGGAGGCGTTCCTGACCTATCTTTAGGGTACCTCCCCGACATTTGCCACTAATGAGGACTGAGAAAAACCTCAGTCACGGAAAACGGTCCTGGCGGGATTCGAACCCCAGCCCTCCCGCTCACGAGTTCGCGCTTTAATGACCTCGGCCACCCGTGGCGGTTTACTGTAACTGTGAAACTTCATTATCTCTAACACGCAAGACGTGTTACAAAATCTCTTTTATCCGTGCAATTCCAGCTTTTTATTTATTTATTTATTTATTTATTTATTTATATATGGACGCTCTTTAACAGCTCAGGTATTCAACGTCCCATTCAACTCAGGGCGTGAAACGGCCGACAAATTTTGCTCAGAGGCCTCTCTTTCAGGCTTGAGGTTCTTTTTCTTGCCGTAAATGTAGGACACGGGACCCACGGAATTACTTACCTTCCGAAGGAAGCCATACTTAGGATTTTTACGCCCGAAAAAATCCATCGGTCCTGGCCGGGTTCGAACCCACGAGTTTAGGAGGCAAGTATGGTAACCACTACACCTCCAGGACCGGCAATTCCAGCTTAGTTTCTTGCAGTTTTCAGTAATGGATTTACATCACAACTATAGAAATAATTACCGCAAATCAAATAAATTAACACACAAATTTTATTAACTAATTATATCTTATTCCATTCAATTTGCTTCGTTGTTTATGCAGCAGAGCAAATGTTAAAGGTTAAAATTTAAGATACAGCCTCGTAATATCAAATAGGTGAATGTTTTCTCAGAAGATACATATTGCGTAATGAAAAATTGAATTAAAAACTCTGTCAAAAAACACTTCAGTTCATAAATAAATACGCATATTCTTCTTATTTTTATGCTTTAATAGTATTAAAAATTGTAATTTCCTTTAAACCAGAGTCGACACGTGTTTTACAGGACAATCACAGTCGCGATCACTTCTGAATAAAAAATTCAAATGTACTTAAACGCATCTCATCTTATATCAAGCAAAAACACAAGGCAGTTTTAATCGATACATTCATTTTCTTTTCCTGTCTTCTGGATGAATGAGGTGAATAAATAATAATAATAGTAATAATAATCTTTCAGATAACTTATCTCAATTGAAAACAGGCTCAGTTGCGGAAATACAGTGCAACGGTATTTAATAAGTGGAGGTTAATTAAATGTGTAATAGATGGAGGGAAAGATTTTGAAAAAAGGAAATTTGAATTGTTAGGTTTTGGATGTAATCTCAGGGGTAAATATTCCTTCCTCTCCGACGCTGGTTTCCGCTGACTTATATTTTGCCACGGCTGTTGAGGCTCTGCTGCTGGATATTTTTACGGTCCTGTGACCATAGGGGAAAGAGTCTTGTAGATTAATAATATCTTGTTTGGGAAGATGGAACAAAATTTATTGTTCTTACACTATTTCACCAGGGCACTTGACTAATAAAGGTTAAAGACTAATAAAAGTTAAACTATCGCTTTCCACTAATTTATCAGAACTGAGAAAGCCTTTCCACTGATCTTGCCTCTCTGAATACTCCTGCCACACTGCGGGCCTCAAAACTGCAAAACTAAGTAAAGATGGTCTACGTGACATTTGCATATAGCGGATGACTTCTTCCCTTTCTTTTCATTTTTATAGTCGCCAAATGTTTTATGGTACGTTGCTACAACGGGCTACAGAAATTTCCAGGTTCGGTTTTATGACTAGGGTAGCTGTCTGCGCCTTGGCAAGAAACTTAACATTTTAGAAACAATATTCAACAGTTGTACAGGAAAAGAACAATATACAGAGCTATAATGAAATTACATAAAATTATTTGTTACAATCAATCTAATTAAATGTAGGGGTGGCAGCTCATAAGCACTCCGTCACATTCAGAGAAGAAATGATTGCCTCAAAATATGTGTATATGTAAGTGATAGTGTTATTACTCCAAAACCAAACAATGGTCAGAAACTGCCTAGTGTGTACTCGTTGTTTGGAATTGTGCTGTAAGGTTCCACAAGGCTGGATCATTCATATGATAAGGAGAAGCAAGGAGCAAGGGAACAAGGACATGCATGAGTCTTATCCCACAAAGATACCTGCCATACAGTTCTGATTAAACCCTAAACACTTTAAGTCAGCAATCATGCTATGGCTACAGTGAATGCTCATATTTTGTTTGTAAGTGGAACAAGACTTGAATCAGCATTTGACTGCTGTTCCAAGAAAGTCTGATCAGTCCTTCACAAGCGATTCCGCCATCTCTCCATATTGACCTTGGCACAGTGAAACAGTTTACCACGGCTTTAAACAATCATTGTGCCTCCTTTCAGTGTGCTTGTGACAAGTTTCCAGCTCTCTAAGAAGTAAAATTGAAGGAAGGTGTATTTAATGATCCTAATATAAGAAAACTGTGTTTAAAAGTATATTTGAATCTACGATGGACAAAAAGGAGAACACAGCGTGGAAAGTCTAAAGAGAAGTTACAACAAAATGCTCGACAACAAGTAGTCTCAAATTATAAAGGTGTTGTGGCATTCTTGATGCATTGGCTACAAAACGAGACTGAAAATGCGTGCGATACACTCACATAATGCCTACATTCCCGAAAAAACTTTTAGTAAAATAAAATAAAGGTTGCATAAACATTTAAAGAAGTTTAATACAAGATATCAGGGATGTGGGGACATCAGTATGACTATTGTTGGATACTAAAGCGAGACAATCCAGAAGCCTTACGTAAACGGAAAGGCAGCAAAAGAATTTTTACAAGGAAAAAGTTGCGATTACAATAATGTACTTGAAAAAGTACTGAAGTAAATACTCCAGACATCGTCTAATTTGTTGATTTGTTTTATTTAAGGACGCTCTTTAACATCCCAGGTCATCAGCGTCCCATTCAATTCAGGGCGTGAAACGGCCGACAAATTTTTCTCAGAGGCCACTTCTTTTAGGCTTGAGGTTCTTTATCGTGCCGTAAATGTACGACACGGTACTCACGGCTTTTACTTCCCTTCCGAAGGAAGCCATACTTAGGATTTTAACGCCCGAAAAAAATTCATCGATCCTGGCCGGGTTCGAACACGACATCGTCTAATGACAGTATTATTTATAAACATGTAACAATATTAAAATGATTAAGTTGTGTAAATGGTAATATAAAGTCACCAAAATATAAAAACAATCACATATCAAAATAAAATTATAATTAATATTTTTGAACTGTATAGATATTATCTTTTATGATTATGATTTCTCTGATTGATTTATTCATGGTTGTATTTAGAGAATTGTTTTCAGAAATAGTGTAGGAAAATTTTGTTTTTTTTAATAAAATCACATGAAATTAGATTAATATCGTTAACGTGAATTTTCTAAAAATTCTGATATTAATAAATAAATATATTTTAGCATCTTGCACAACAACTTCATATGAATTCCTTTTATATGCTTTGGATCAATAATCACAAATTTGAAATTCGCAGATTAGTGTGAGTTCTATATGAGACATGGATCATTCAAACGATAAAGACAATCTGCTGTTTCAGACTTCCACTTATCATCATTGTTTAACAGTTTTTCCTTATACAAAAGTTCTTCACGAGTTTCTGTTGAAAATTTCAAGTTGAGGACCTCTAAATACTCTCCACAGGACATGTGTCTTGACAAAATTTACATGTTAATATCATATCTTTTACTGCATCCATGCCATCTGCCCTTTCTTCAGTTTCAATTGTGGTGGTCTATGTCGGGCGTATTGCCTTACATAATTTGTATGCAATAGACCTTTCAGATGAATTTGTTCTTAAAGCAAGTTCGCCACGGAATCTAGGACCGAATAGTCCTTTTAAATGGGTATTTGATTGTGGCAATGTGTGCCAAGGCAAACCCAAGTTTTCTGAAAAGTTCCTACCAAAACATAGTACGAGTAATAGCAGCACGATCTGTAATATCTTGCACACGATACTGGGTTCGTTTGCATTCACATACTTGTAGCAATTTATCGGTTAGTATGCAGCAAAAAATCAAGTTATGGAACATAAAATATGTGGAACTGCTTTGGTCAATGAGAATATCTTACCCCCGTCATGTTACACGTCAATTGCAAGATTTGGAGAAAAGTCACATAAAATATTTCAGATTTGTGACAAGGGTGCATCATTGGACTTTTATTCTATCAATGACTGTAAAACACTACAAAGAATGGGATAGCACGTGAAGCCTAAAGTGGAAGAAAGAAAACTTGAGCATTGTTCAAGAAAGCAGTGATTCAAGAAACTTCCAACACCGAAGCCTGCCAACACACAGGAACACCCAAAGCCACAATATATGACATTTTACGCTAGAGCTGCGCCATAAAGTAAGTGCGCATGCCCTGAGAGAGCTGCATATCAAGCAGTGCTGCACCAATGTCAGCATATTATACGAGCAGCGTCTCACGGATGAGAAATGGCAATGAGAGGTTTTTGTGGACGAGGTTTGGGTGTATTTTAATGACACAAGTTAATCCCGTCCAAAAGAGGCGCTACAACAAATAAAAGTTTTGCCAGTGGTTCCGGTTATTGCGCTCGGAGACACCTCAGGTTTCGTAGAGCTGTAAATACAGGCCACTCCCTCGGTTCGAGTCCACGTGGATCCTCTCACCGTAAAGCTCTGTGTAATACTTTTTAAATCAATTCTTGTGAAACCACCAAATACCTCACCCAATGTTTGTTGAAGCAAGGCCTACCCCCACTGCGAATCTTTGGAAAGTCTGCCATTCCTCTTCCTAAGTCGCGACAGGGAAAATTGCGGTGTATAGTAGCAAGTCCAGCCCCGTGGGCAAAAAGATGGCGGCCGGCGAAAGTGATCTCATCTTGAAAAAACGTCTTCCCTCAGCTGGAGCAACCCTCCGCATATAGTCGGTCCTGGTGGTTAGTGGTAACCATACATGCCTCGTAGACCCAAGATAGCGGGTTCAATCCCGGATAGAGTCAATGGAGTTTTTCGGGCGTAAAAATTGTAAGTATGGCTTCCTTCGGAAAGGAAGTAAAGCCGCGGATCCCGTGTCGTGCATTTACGGCACGAAAAAGAACCTCAAGCCTGAAAGAGAGGCCTCTGAGCAAACTTTCTCGGCCGTTTCACGCCCTGAGTTGAAGGGACGCTGATGACTTGAGATGTTAAAGAGCGTCTGTAAATAAATCAAATAATCAACCAACTCTTCGTATAGGAGTGGTTAAAATGAGACAGAACATAATCTGTTAAATTCATCCATCTATCGCTTCAATATAAGTCGGTCCTGGTTGTGTGCTGGTAACTATACTTGCCTTCTAAACCCAAGATCGCGGGTTCGAACCCGGCAAGGACCGATGGAGTTTTCCGGGTGTAAAAATTCTAAGTATGGCTTCCTTCGGAAGGGAAGTAAAGCCGTGGGTCCCGTGTCGTACATTTACGGCACGATAAAGAACCTCAATCCTGAATGAAGAGACCTCTGAGCAAAATTTGTCGGCCGTTTCACGCCCTGAATTGAATGACCTGATGTGTTAAAGAGCGTCCGTAAATGAAACAAATCAACTACAATATAAAAGTAGCCATTCACTGTTATAACCACTCTCCAGCTCAATGCATGATATCTTGAACAAAAAATGAAACAATGTCCCCTTTTTCAGCACCCAAAGAAAATATGTTACTCTGAAGGCAGGTGACCCAATGAATAGCAATCCGTGAGAAACAGCCCCGCGGAGGAGATCCAAGAAATAACCAATGAACTTCTTTGCACCGCTACTTTTAAACTTGGCGGTTGAGAGGATAACTTAATTCATAAAGTCGTCCTTTGCTTGCGATCTGGATAATTTCTGATAAAATTATGGCAGCGTGATTTCAGACAGAGAGAGATATAAAAGTAGAAACTGCAGAGGGCACGTTTGGTTAAATGAATTGTGCATTGTGTTTCTTTAAATTATTGAAATAATCCACCACTAACAATCATTGGAGTTGTGAAGTTGCCTCACTGCCCGTGGCATATGTGAGCACGTTCTATTTTGTTTTACGTAGCGGTGCAGTTATTTATTTTCTGTTCGTAAAGTCAACAACTGGAAAACAAGTTTATTTGTTTTGCTGTATGAAAGCGTGTTCCAGGCTTAATAAACCTGAGTCCAGCAGTGCTGTCAGCGATCTTAGCGGAACCATGGCAACATACTAAACACGAAGTCTGTCATTTCGTTTTCTGCAGATGTTCTTTTAACACAAGAATATACAAACAATGCCTACACTCTTTTAGTATGCTGCTCTCACTGATTGTGTTATAGAAAAGAGCAGGACTAAGAAACGAAATTGATCAGATATTTCATTACCTCTCTTATGCTGCTTCTTATTTAATAAAACACATTTTAATATTTTCCCGTCATTATCATTTTAAAAAAGTGTATCTATCAAATAATATGTACAAAATAATGAGATTGTTTTATATATAATCAGCCTGACATTATTTATTTAGGTTGAACGGTAATTATGTTGACCTGTGTAATTGTAAGTACAAAATGAAAATATTGTAATTTCAATATTTCGCACTGCCACGGGTGTAAGATCGGTTGCAGGTTGAATAAACGTACATACATTTATCCAATAATTAATATATAGTTTAGGCGCACTCTTTTAAATAACTGGTTATTCATTCATTTGATTGTATGCATATTTTCCAATAACAAGATGCATTTTATTATCTCCAAACCGCCACGGGTGGCCGAGGTCGTTAAGGCACGGACTCGTGAGCGATAGGTCTGGGGTTCGAATCCCACCAGGACCGTCCTCCCTGACTGAGATTTTTCCCAGGTTTTCCTCATTCCTCATAAATGGCAAATGCCGGGGAGGTACCCTAAACTTAAGCCTGGTACGATTCCTTCCTTAAAAAAAATTCTTTCCCAATATATCATCACTTCATGTATCATCAATGCCCACCGCTTGTGTGCCTCAGTAGTAAAAACGGGCGTTAAACATCATTCAACTCAATTATCTGCAAAATATATTAGGATTATAATTTCAACATATTTTTTTTTTTTTTGGCTTAAATTAAATGAAAGAGCCCTTTAGCTCAGTGAAAGCTTCCAGAAGAGATAAAGAAAAAATATCCGATTATGTTCTAAAGGACGGAGAAAAGTACGGTATTTTGTGTTGCAATGCGCTAATATGGAATCAAAGTGCATTAGTATAGAAAGCTAATTAATGCCCCGTTACATTTGAGATTACGGCGGTTAAACAACTAAATTGATCAGCGTTTCATTTCATAGTGGCCTGTTGAGGGGTGCTGATGTGGCCGAGCTTCAGTCATTATAACTTTTCATTTAAATGTTTCACAATTCACTTTACTCTCTCTCTGCCGGTGGTGCCTCAGCAGTAAAAACGGACGTTAAACACCGATCAAAACAAAAAAACTTACTTTACTCTATTGTGTCATTTAAATACAATATTTGCTGCTGGTAATTTGAAGGTGTGCATTCTCGTTCACGTTCCGGTAATTGAGGATTATGCAAGCTTTAACTTTAAATGGTTAAAAGAGTAAGATCTCAGTCGGTTACCTAAACAGTTTTTAGCTAAATGCTCATAAATTAGCTACCTGCATGTATACCCAAAGCAATCATTACTTTCCTCTATCCTCCAAAATAAAATTGAATTTCGGTTGTATGTTCAAAGCATATTTTTTACATAAAAACAAAAAATAAAGTGCGCGAACCAGACGTTGCTTTTATTAAGGGAAAATTCACAAGTTACCCCAGCGTTATAATGTGTACCGCATAAATGTCGTTTTAAAATACTTGCTAGGGCAGCAAATTATAAGTGTAAGTAAGAAACGTTTTGAAATGGAATCTTCCAGTTACTAACACCGTTCTTATAATCAAACCAATCACTTAATTTATATTTTCTTCCATTCCTAAGTTTCCTTCACTTTGAAGTTCTTGTATTGTTAATTAAAACTGCAGTACAACTTTTTTCATGATAATTATATTTGTTTTAATCTTCAATTATATATATAAATCTAATTCTTGAAATGTGTGTAGTACATAAATTAAAATGTAATGCAATAAACAGTTGCAAAACAGGAAACGGCTATATTTAAAGTTCGACGTGTGTGGCTAAGCTCTTTGACCCATCTGAACGGAAAGTGATGAAAAATATAAGCTACCTTAAAATTTTGACACACCACCTTTAGCACGATTTCGTCCCATTATACACGGGAATTATGAAATATTTTGGTTTGATAGTTCAGTCAAACTGGATCAAATTGCAGAATCACGTACAAGTGTTAGCTTTCCATCTCTAAGTGGTGTAGAGCCTCCGAAAGAGTTTCAAAATGACATGTCCTTTCTCAGTAAATTTGGGGGGGGGGGAGGGCGGAAAACCTAACAACCACAAGCGCGAATGATATACAACATGATTATAAATGTACTATAATGTCGTAATTGTTTGAAAGAAAAGGTCCATTTGTAGCGTGTATGCTTGCGTCTGTATATTATGTTACTCCAGTAAGACGAGGCTCGATATACACTATGTTATGCTGTCGCCTTCGATGGTAAAGACGTAATTTCAAGTATACTCCAAAAATAAGTAAATTTTTAAATTGTACACTGTTATATAATACTTGGGGTTGAAATAATTAGTTGCAGTTCGCTTGATAAATAACCCGTCCAATAAAAGATGACCATCGAGTGCTAAAACAATAACGAAGTGGAAATAATTTGAGTTTCCATTCTGCTTTAACACTTCTTTGTATTTTTCATCAACAAACATCCATAACGAACTTAGCAATTGGCAGATAATATGTCACAACCATACTACACATTTTTGTATAATGCTCTTATTTTTAACGTAACCTGTCATTCAAAAGCAAGGATTGGTCGCTCATAGGTGGCCACATTTGGACGACAACAAACAGTTTAAAGCAGCAATGCTTCAGCTTCCAGTCGTCGAATTCTTCTGCATACAAAAAGCTTGTCCCTCGGTACACAAAGTGTTTGGTGGCTGCTAGAAGTATAGAGAGCACCTATACTAATTAAAAATCATTAAATTTGTTTTCGATTTGTTTATTTATTTAAATTATTTAATTTTTATATATTAACTATTTATTTTTTTGTTATGAATAACCGACCCTTACTTTTGAAACTCCCCTCCTAGCAATGGCTCATGTGTTATTTTAATGCACATCATCGATGTGCAGTTTTAAAAATAATATTTAGATGTTAAATTTCTGATCTATCTGCATGCTATGAATTTAACATTGTGTTATATTTCGTATGCCAACTACATAAAGACTGAGAATGTAACTGTATTGTTTAATAATGGTTGAGTGGACAGGAAGCCATTGCTACCAGTAAAACTTGCAGCGCAAATAACCAACAAGCTGTACATTTAATAACATCGATTGGTTGGGTATCGCACCAGTTTGGAAAGCAGAATTGACGCGGTCTGCTGCTGAACAGCCGCCATTATTGTGCAAAACAAATTAGTGTTTGCATCCTTCTTTACCTTTCCACTCCTAAATTCCTTGAAACATAGTTCCGTCAATATATCGAGTTGGGAATGTCAGTTGTATACCACACCATCATCACCTTGGCGTATGGAAACTTGAATAAAAAAGGATCAAATTATGACGGAGCCAAGGGCTTCAAAACATTGAATCCGTGCATCTGAACAATTTTATTTATTGTGCATAATGAATGTGAAGTGTTGGTAAATTATCTGAATTACCAGTTCCATTATATATTTGCTGTGTTAAAAGACGAGGGGTCTTTACAATGTGTAAATATAAACCATCAGCAACTGTACTCCCTGTCAAGTAGATATGCGGAGAGAGGGTATTTTCCGCTTTCTTCTTAGTTTCTTTCCATCCTGATTATCATCCCCTCTCTTTTGTGGGAGGGAAAGTTTCTATTATTTAGTCCCTCTTGAATAACAAGACTTCTCTCTTGCAATTTTTTTATTTCTAAATCACGTTTAATCGCTAAATGGATAAACCTGAAACCGTAATGGCTGTAATGTATTTCAGTTTAATCACTCTTAAAGACAAACTGCAACTGATTTCCATTTCAAAGTAGTGCACGTGGCATCACGTGCCAACTGCTAACAAAAGTAAGATTTCCGTACAAAAAGTTTATTTAATTCAGTGGTTCCATTCAGACAAAATACCATAACAGTTTTCCCAATTTCTGCAACATTTTAAGCAAGCAGCTAATGTGGCTTTTTTTTTTCATGACTTTAGGTTATGAAATTTATAAAAACTTATATGAAAAAGGAATCACAGATCAGGCGACAAGCTCATTCAACATTTCCAAAATAAAGCTTTAACACTTGCGTGAGAAGCTGAAGTTTAGAAAATGAAACATTTCCGGTTTTATTTTAAATTAATTTGTGTTTGAATATATTTTTAGAGAGAAATGGCAACGTTATGTCATTGATTGTCGGCTCATGAATTTCCGCTACAAATTCTCGGTTTCCTATCACCGTACGCATTTGCTGCTATAATGGCCCAATGCTGCTCTCACCGCAGAAAAGTTTGCTTGTCAGCTGTGAGTCGTTGCTTTTATTGGCATTTTCATTGCATTGAGCAATATCAGGGTAAAGTAATACTTCCAAATTCACAGGTTCAAGCTGCCTGCAAGTAATTAGTTGGGATATTCTTTGCTAATTGCATGCTGTAGATGAAGCGAGACATTAAAAAATAAGGAACGGTGTCTTGAGAGAGGCTTTTGACTACGGATACCACTTCATTTGTACTTAGAAAGCCACCTCGTGCAGAATGCGTTAAAAATAAAAACTTCCCAACGTCGTTCAACAGACGAATTTGTTCTATAGACAAATTAACAACAGGTCGTACAGGTCAAAGGAGATGTCCGGCAGCAGCAGGGTCTTACCTCAAATGTTCGCTTGCCTTGTGAATTTTGGAAAAGTATCTGTTGTCCTCAGAGTGGGTTAACAAACCAAGACAAGTACAGGATGCTTTAAATACAATTTTTTTTAATAAAATTACTTCGAGTATAGTTAACTACTTTTGACAGAATTCTGTCCAATTAAATTAGAGAAGAATATTGAGAGTATTCTTTTATAGGCAATGTCGGTAACGTCAGGAATACTATTTTTCGCTCCCTTTCTCTTATTATTCTATAATAAGTGACTGTTTACGCTGCCTTAGTGTGTAATTTTACCGGTTATCGAACTGTTATTGTGCTTTAAGTGGGAATAACAAGTTTTTTTTTTTTTTTTTTTTTTGAGTGAGGTTTATTTGGCCAGTGTAGTAGAAGACCTGCATCAATCTGCTTAAAAAGCAAACGCACCTTTACTCTGGAGGCCAGCCAGGTAAGTAAAACCGAGTTTGTTACTGCGCATAGATTTTGATTTTAATTGCGCGGCATTCTGAATATCACGTGGTTGCATCAGCCAAACATATTTTCTTTATTCCCGGACACGGTAAAACGCATTTTCAGAAGGTTTTTTTTTTTTCGGCAGCTGGAACGTATTGAACTATACGTTAGCCTAGTCTCTGGGCTGAATCAAACTGATGGACCAAATTTTAAGAATTTCTGCGTGACCGCGATTTGTAGACCATCACTACCACCTTCGCCACCCCCACCACATTAACCGCCACGGGTGGCCGAGGTCGTTAAGGCACGGACTCGTGAGCGGGAGGTCTGCGGTTCGAATCCCGCCAGGACCGTCCTCCCTGACTGGGGTTTTTTCCAGGTTTTCCTCAGTCTTCATAACTGGCAAATGCCGGGGAGGTACCTAAACTTAGGCCTGGAACGCTTCCTTCCTTAAAAAAAAAAAAAAAAAAAAATCCTTTCCCAATTTATCATTTCATCTCATGTATCATCAGTGTCCACCGCCTGTGGTGCCTCAGTAGTAAAAACGGGCGTTAAACACTACCCAAAAAAAAAACCCACCACCACCCCCATCATCATCATCATCATCATCATCATCGAAAACAACGCATTGATCAAAGCGGCTGTTCTCAAACTTTCCTAGATCGCTGACCGTTTTTAAAGATCGCCGACCTTTTTTAAAGATCGCTGTGCGTACCCTAAAATTTAACTCAAAGTTAAAAATTCTAAATATATTTGAAAGTGTTCACTTATTTACAAAATTCAAATATATAAAAAAATCATTTTCAATATTTGCCTTTTCATTGTAATTTAGTCTTAAACAATAGCATTATATTTAAAGCAGTTTATAAAACGCGAAAAATATTAACATAAATAATAACTAACTGTATATTGATACAACATTAATCGTTAATTTCAATTCCTAAATGAAATGGATGCAGATCCATTTCACATAGAAGCCGTGATATATCAGTGTTAATAGCTATTGCAGCTGCCCATAGCTATCACTCCCAATTTTTATATTTAATGTACGTGGTATTTGTTTGTTTTGTGTATATGTTATTGCAGATGGGTAATGACATTTTATTAATGTAATTAGTGATATGAATATCGCTCTACAGCTGCCTAATCAAAGGCAATCAATGTACATAATGGTGCAATTATTCTTTCAGTTTATTTGCTAAGAAAGAAAAACGCAGAAATTATAGATAGAAAAGATTTCTGGTGAACTTTGCCTAGGCAGCTGTACTGCGAAAACAAGGCCATAAAACCATAACAGTGGAAAAGGGATAGCCTTCCAGAAACCGGACAAAAGGGTTCTTAAAAGGCTAGAGCTTTCCCTCTGCCATGCGAGCAAAATGCTTCGTGGGAATTGTAATTGACAACTGGCAGAAGACACCGACCTGTGAAGGAGTCGTCTCTTTAATCTTGAAAGCCAAGCCAAACGCCCGACTTTTATTTCCAATATACAAATCTGGCAAATGAGATGTTAGGAAAGTATTTTGGAGGCATCCAATGTCTAATAGTCATGAAAATAACGCCAAATCTAGCGTGGGTAGCTGACAACGAAACTAAATTTGTATTGCATATATTTTTGACTGTCAAGTCAGATAGTCAAATAGGTCAAGTAATCAAGATTCATTTATTTAACTTTCAAGTTTCGGTGGTCAAGTTTCAATTTTCGAGTTTCGAGTTCGGGCGGTCCACGCCGCCACTCAGCACAAGTACTTTCACATTCTAAGTTCAAAACAACATGGTGTAGTTAAGTACTTGCTAGTCGAGCATTATTCACTGATAACTTCACCGCAACTTCAGCTAAATCCGACCAACATTCGATCAGAACTGCATAGAAGTCAACAAGATTTGAGTTCGTATCATTGGTATTGCTCGTGACCGTTGTGTTCGCGCCGGCAGCCTCTGGTATGAGGTTTACCATCAATCATTAAAATACTTTAAAGTTAATAAATTGCAATTGCATCACATGTCATGTCGAGTGTTCTTTCATACCTCATTAATTCCCATCTTATCCCCGTTGAGCTCCATCAACGAAACACAGCGATAAACCCTTGAGGCGGAGTCTCCGAGGAAGTGTTGACGATCGAAGAGAAACTCTTACGTCACCAACCAATCACCTATCGCCCAACCTACATCCTCGGTGTACGTATTTAAATCATATTTTGAGTTCGGATTCCATGTTTTCCAAAATATTTGCCATTTTTAAATAAATAAGAGCTAAGAACGATTTTATACACAAATAACTTGTTACGAAAGACATCCATACTTTGACAGCAAAGGAATAATAGGCAGCCGAGCCCCAGTCTACACAATTCGCTGTTGAAAGATATATTTTGTTGCAGGTACATTTTCTGCTTACCTATTTGAAAGCTTCTTCTGCTGGAACCAGTCGCCTTCAATTTGATTCTCATTTACTTTTTCTCAATAAATAAATTTTATAATCGTTCGTTTTGGTTTGATTAACTGCTTGTATTTATACATTCAAGAACATTTGCTGTATTCTAATGTCTCATGAATCTCCAGGAGTCTTTTATTTATTTATTTTGGTTATTTATTTGACTTTACTTAGAAGCCATACTTAGCATTTTTACGCCCGAAAAAATGAATGGATCCGGGCGGGGTTTGAACCCGCGATCTTGGGTCTACGAGGCACTAGGCCACCAGGACCGACCCCGAGTAGTATGCAGACCACAGTTTTAGAGCATGCTGCAGCGAACTGCAAAGACACGCGTATGTATTTGTTCAAGTTTCCCAGAGATAGTTGCTATCAAACAGAAATGGAGACATTTGATAAACGTTTAGTTTTATACGAATCACCACGTAGTTATAAGTTGAAAATCTTCTTGTATTTGGAACACAAACTTTATAATTAGCCTGGAGAATGTGTCCGAACACGGCAAACCACTAAAAGATCAATATGGCAGATGCCCGTTTCTAATCTCTGCATATTAATATGTGAAACTGCTTGCTTGATTTTTATGTCAGATCTTAAGTTACTTTCTTTGCAATTAATGAAATTTAAATACACGCACCCTCTCCCTGTTTCACTTTTTCGCTGTAGCAAACCTTTGTTTCCCCCTCCTCTCTTCAGAGAGAAGGAACACATAGGGTTAACTTTTCGTTCTTTGTCATAAGAAGGTGACATTGACGTTTTCAGAAATTTCGTAATAAAGTTGCCAGTTATTTTCATGTACACAAAACAGGGTTTAATGCGAGTTGGTATAAAGCAGTCAACAAAACTTAATGCCGTGCTTTTAATTTAAAAACAATACTATATGCATAATATTAAGTTTTATTATTTAATATTAAACACATTACTATCTCGATCATTCCTATCATCTTAGTAACTGTGGGTGTCATTTACGAACCAGAGCACGACACTTATAAATAAAATTGATATGCAATTGCCTATCCTCCCGGCGTACGGTTGTGGAAGCAACGGTGGGCTTCGAAGAAAGTCCCCATATTAAAAACAACAGAATCGGCCGCCTCAAAAACAAAACAAACAAAAAAAAAAACAGACCTGTGGTGAGTTGAACCGATGCCTATCGTTTTAAAATGAAGCATGACTTGTCTCAATGCCACATTCCCTCACCAGGGACCGGAATAAGTTCCTGAAAATATTCTAAATTTTAGGACTACTTAAAGGTTATGTGCTTTAAGTGCTCTCTCCTGAATCTACATGCAAAATGTAAGCAACCCGACATTTCTGTGAGAGATATGCTGGTATGTCTCACTTGTGTCAGTTAGAGAAGTCACTATCTCAGAATGACAGTGTTGCAAGTGAACATAAATGTTTCCCTCTTGAGACGGAACTATGACTAATTAAATGTTCCCATTTTCAAAATAACTCAAATAAACGTACTTTACTCTATTAAACTATTAAAAAGATACTTAAACATTTTGTGTAAAGGTCACATTTTTTAGTTGTTATAGTTTCATTCTAAAACTTTTTATTCAGTTTTTTTAATTGTAATTGAGTTTTAGCAAGCAAGATAACATTATTATTGCTAGTAGCTTTATACATCTTTAATATCTGTAATTATCTTTAATAATTACAATAAATTCAGATCAAAGAATATACTCTGCGCATGCTGTTCAGAGGTTAATAAGGGAATTACACCCTTTTCCTTTCATTTACTAATTTTGTTTCTGTAAAGCTCCCAGTGAACACCGGAAATTGCACAGGATGTAACAACAATGTGTGTAAAAGCTTCATAGGCATGTTCCTATCATTTAGAGCATGCAGATGTTATAAGTGTCCGGAAATTATTATTTCTACAACTTTTCTTACTTTGAGTACTGTTTTTTATCTGTAGGAACATCCTCACAACAGAGCAGAAGCTCGTGTCCATCTGGAATTAGAATGTCAAATGAGCTGTTATGTGCTCATCACGAACTTCATATTCAAATGCGCAACGGATGTATGGATGAAAGTAATGCAGCTCATTGTTTGTACCGGGAGAGATTTCCAGAGATAGCCGAAAAGCAATTGAGCAGGAAACGTTGACCGAAGGATGTGTACAGCAGAAGACAGCCCTAATGTCAGCATAACAAAAGTAATGTTGACCACATGACTGTCCGGAGAGTGTTACGTTTCATTTACAGCATGTACAGGTAGTCACCAGCTCATTTTCTTGCTAACGGGAACCATTTTGAGTACTTGCTTTAAAACAGATTTCCATGAAGCATGCATTTCATAATATACCCACATCATACAAGCAAGCAGAGTTGTAGAAAAAGCATTTCGGAATTCATGTTCATATCACATATTTTCATCTTTTACATGACGGTAATGTTACAGCCTGACTGACTACTCGCCACGCTAAGAAATTGAATCATGTTTCTGTTTATCATAAGCTTTTTTTGATCCTGTCATCTATGTTTATTTGGAAAATTTCCTTACATTAATAGTTTTATATTCCGTTTCAGAGTAGAACGTTCTCTACATAGAACGAAGGATTTGCTCCTCTCAAAATGCATATGCTACCACTTCTCCCCGTTCATTCACAGTGTATTTTTTTCAAATCGAATATACAAAATCTTTAAAATGAATAAAATCATAGGTAACCTTTTCGAACACTTTGTACGGAGTTAAACATATTTTCCAATTGTTAGAGGTGGGTGATCACCCTACTCTTCATGGCGTGCTTTTTCCTCAACATTAGCATGAAGGTAATCATTTTATATAAAATATTTTCCCACAGCAATGCTTCAATCTGCAATTTGCCCAATTGATGTTACTGCCTAAGGCGAGTCTTTAAAACTGTAGTGCCTAAAGTTACATTTCGCACTTCTATTCGGTTTACGCCCGAATTGCAATTTATCTCGCATTATTCTCTAGTTACGTATGCAGTACTCATGTATGCTTGTACATACAATTCAACTTTTCCTAACCGCTTTGTTGATTATGGTCAGTTCAGGCGACCATTAAATCGGGATCTTATAAACTCACCATCTTCAACTATTTATTTAATGCAAGGTTTGTGCTGTCGTAGAAAAACATCATACATTCCTGAAGTACTTTATTTTAACTCGTGTTTTTAAACCTCGGTTCTTAACTTCACACTCGTTTAAAAATGACAGTATACGAAATTGTGTTGTTAACAACTATTGGGTAATTGAATCCGTTCCCATGTCTATAGTGAATATTTTCGCCAATGCAAATGGCAGCATAGAATACACACATTTATTGATGCCTTTCTCCATGTTTATATTAATATATCTCATTAAACTCAACCGCCACTTGTGGCCGATGTCGTTAAGGCACGAACGTGTGGTCATGAGGTCTGGGGTTTGATTCCTACCACGACCCCTGACCGAGGTTTTTTCCAGGTTTTCCTCAGTACTCATAAAGGGTAAATGCCGGGGAGGTACCCTATACTTAGGCCTGAAACGTTTTCCTTCCTTTAAAAATAAAAATCCTTCCCCAGTTTATCATTTCATCTCATGTGTCATCAGCGCCCATCGCCTGTGATGCCTCAGCAGTTAAAACAGGTGTTAAACACCATTCGTAAAAATTATACTCGTACTTAATTCGTTAGTATCTCTTTTTATTATCCATTCATGCCTATGAAAGCATCCCTCGTGGCTTTGTTATAACATAAGACACTAAAATTAAAGCATAATATTGTTCTTTGTACTAACATTCTTCACGGGGTAGTGAAGTACTGTCTCTAGACCACAACAGAAACTGCAGTTTTATCCTCTACTTTCTAATCCGTGCACCGCACATGTCTTTTATATTCACTTTCAATTTATTATATTTTGTACACAGATTGCTCTGTCTCCTCTTGGATTCATAAAATAATCAAAGACTGAAACATTTTGGTGTTTCTTTATATATTCTATTCTTAGATAGAATTGTATTGTATTGTATTCCTTTGTATTGCGAAATATTTAGAGGCTCATCAAGTTATTGTTTTTTTTTTCATAGCTCTGCAATTCCATTTTTCAGAATTTTTTAATATACGTTCCTTGTATTTTTCTCGGTTCATCCTATATTGTCCTGGTTTATATTTCCTTTTTAACCCTGTCGGTCCTGGAGGTGTAGTGGTAACCATACTTGCCTCCTAAACCCAAGATCGCTCGATCTCGACCAGAGTGTATGGATTTTTTCGGGCGTAAAAAGCTAAGTATGGCTTCCTTCGGAAGGGAAGTAAAGCCGTGGGTCTCGTGTCCTACATTTACGGCACGTAAAACAACTTCAAGTCTGAAAGAACAGACCTCTGAGCAAAATTTATCGGCCGTTTAACTTCACTGAGTTTAGAAGGCAAGTATGGTTACCACTACACCACTAGGACCGACAGTCACGGTGGTGAAAGAACGTGTTTTAGTCAGCGTTGCATCAGGGGTGTATAAACTAGTGATAACGGAGGAAGTAAAGGAATTGATAAGACGGTTTGCTGAGGAGATGAAGGAAGGATTGGCGAAGTGTAGTTATAATATTTTTACACTGTATACAGAACACAAACCTTTACAAAGAACGATTTAAAATAGTTCAACTGTTGTAAACTGGCTTATTTGTTAGTGCAGAAGAAATGTTGTAACCACCTACCAGAAGCTGTGGCGCGTTTTAGGATCATATCACCACATGGTGAGTTCTGATTAATGCGGTTAAAATTAAAATATAGTTCGGTTTTATTGTACGTTCCCTAATTACAATATTAATAAATAAAATGCCCTGGAATATGTCGCTTAATGAAAATATTCGTATTTCCAACCTATGTTAATTAACATTAATATTACGTCATGTTTTAATTATTGCTTTTATATTAACTTCACTCTGGGTGTTAAATATATTTTGAAACCACTTCAAGCGTTGTTACAAACACGACAAATGGCTAAAGCGCTTCTAGAAGAGTGCGGTAATAAGGATTTAAAAGATGTTATGTATGTAATAGCCAAAGATGTGGTACAACTCTTTGAAGGAAATTCGGATAGTCCAATTTCAAGCTGAAAAAGGTAGAAAATAAACATGCCATACTATTATTTGGCAAAGCACGAACTTCATAGTTCTTTTAAAGGTAGAAACAAAATTGCCCCAATCTCTAGGTTTGCAAAGAAAGTGTACAATGACGAATGCCTCTGCACAAGTGATCCAGATTCTTGTCTCCCACTTGTTAATAAAAAACAATATGGAAGGTTTTAATTTACGAGTATGATTCAGCTCTTTGAAGTAGATAATATGTTACATACGATGTCGATGGATAGTTTTAAAAACTAACATATAATTCTTCTGAATGGCAAGGAAAATGCAAATGGTGTAATAATAACCAGCATGGTACATTGGAGAAGCCATTTTCCTTTCGATTCAGTATTGTAGAGCTATTTCTTGCAGCTGTTGTGAAGTGGCAATTAAAAGATGTGCAGTAAAACGTTCTTTATTTCCTACGAGACTCGCTCTGGTTCCTGTGGTTAAACCATTCGCCCCTGTTTACGAAACAAAGATTCAGCATTTAACAATACACGCCTCAGTTGTTCGCTTCATCCTAACGCAGTATTTCCTGCGTCCCTTCCTCCCTTTAATTCATCCACCAAATTTACTTGTGTTGTCTGCTCTCCAAAGTGTTCATTGATCTTCATTTCGTACTCTGTT
>CM060846.1:380330511-380388011 GCA_030762175.1 Metallyticus violacea
TTTGGGCTAAGGAGACCTGCAATATGACAACGCTTTTGGAAGATGTAACCTCGGGTGTAATCGACTGATCCCACGGAGTAAAAAGTGTCTCCCTAGCACAATGTAAATCTGGCAAGTGGCAGGATATTCTCTCCTACTGCAGATCATGTGTTAAATTACTCATGTACAGAGTGTTGCAAAAAGTTACTGAAATTAATCTGAACTAAGACTTCACCTGCCTCACAGATACGGTAATAATATGCTCGTTCCTGGAGTATGCTGGCTGTCACTCAGCATCTACTGTCAACGTAAGCATAAGCATATGTTCCACGCATATAAAATGTTCAGTTTGCTCAGCTACCTTTTCTGCAACACCTGCACTATACTCTGGGGATCTAATACACATATTACCGAACTCCAATCCTTCCTGTTGAGTATTTTCTTTACTTTTACATCGTGTATCAAGGAGTTGACTCTTCATTTCCGGACCTGTGTAACACTAACTCAATCATTGTCAATGACACGTCTAGCAGATGCTTACATCCTACACAGTTGAGGAGGTGATTTTGTATTCATCTTGAGATACCGTTGATTAGTTTAATGTACCAGTTCAGTGCAACGCCCATATACTTGATTGCAAATCACTCAGAACGCTTCATGTTTAATTGAATGAATGTACTGTTCCACTGAACACAACAAGCTCTGTAGGAGCGAATCACATATGCTTGTAAAAGGTTACCATAATGTTTCCTATAGCTCTTTGTTTTTAATTATTATTATTATTGATTTATTTACGGACGCTCTTTAACATCTCAGGTCATCAATGATACTTAGGATTTTTACTTCCGAAAAAATCCATCGATCCCGAATTCGTACTTGCGATCTTGGGTTTAGGAGGCAAATATGGTTACCACTTCACCACCAGGACCGACATCTCTTTGTTAGAGGTGGTGAAGAACGAGTTGAAAAGTGGAAAACATGCTCCGAATTCACATTATAAACATTGATAAATGGTTGTGTAAATTTTAGAAGCCTAAATACATGAAAAGTTCTTTATTGCCTACAAAAATATGCCCGATTTCGTTTTTCATCAATTTAAGCCCCTAACGGTTGTCCGCTTTTTATTTTCAGTTTGCTTTTATATATAAAGATGCATTGCAATTTGCAGCAATTCACTTTATATGTTTTCCCCTTATTTTGTCTGTATCTTGCAACAGTTCTTTAATATTTATCTGTTGTTATTTTTCAAATCTTGCATATTCGGCTATGGATCTGAGAAACTTAGCTGCTCATGAGCGGGAGATCTGGGGTTCGAATCCCGCCAGGACCGTCCTCCCTGACTGAGATTTTTTCAGGTTTTCCTGAGTCCTCATAAATGGTAAATGCCAGGGAGGTACCCTAAACTTAGGCCTGGGACGTTTCCTGCCTTAAAAATCCTTTTCAAATATATCATTTCATTTCATGTATCACCAGTGTTCACCGCCTGTGGTGCCTCAGTAGTAAAAACGGTCGTTAAACACGACTAAAAAAACGTAGCTGATTATTGTCCCAATGTTTTGCTTTGCACAAAACAGTTCAATATAGATGTTAGCAGTGGAAACCACTGAGGACCTCAGAATGATTGATGGGCTGTTGCAGCAGATATTTATTCAATTTTCTTTCAAGTACTTCCTTAAAAAGCCTTATAAGTTTATTTCAAAAGTACTATTCTAATTTCTAATATTTTCAGTTTCCCTATCTGTCGATAATGGAGAACAAATTATAGTTAACTCAACCAGTTCGGAGGCCAGGGGTGCTAAAGGTAGTGAGTGATTAAACGCCTCAGGCTCGACCCTTAATGTAAACAAGACTCGAACATGCCCCCTCCCCATATACAGGGTACTAAGGAATTAAGCCCATGTGCATCTGACTTACAAATATTAGTATGATATCATTTGAAACAAGGCAGGTAACTCTCGTCTATGGTTGTTATTTACATGAAGTCCGAAGCGTTTACTCGTGGCAATCTTGTTACCAGTTTTCCACAGCAACATATGCCTGTTGTATTTTTATCGGCAGTTAACTTCCAACTACTGCATCCATAAACAACTTCAACGTCCTACTAGCTAGGGTTTTTCTCACATTTTAATCGTATAACAACAACAATAATGATGATGATGATGATGATAATAATAATAATAATAATAATAATAATAATAATAATAATAATAATAATAAACCAACAGACTCGCATAGTTTCACAATAACACTATATAGTCATTTCTGGAAACACAAACCAGGCAAAGCTTATAAAATACTACATAATGTTCCGTCTATTGCTGCTGTAGATAAAAGGAACAACTTTAATAGAAGTTTTTAATATCAGTTGTCATAGCATCTTATGCGATTTACTTTTAGTGTGGTAAAGATTGACGTTTTGCATTTTACTCGGTAAACACTGCACAGGCATTCTTGCTGTTTTGCAGGTATTACAAATCTCGTAAAGTGGTGCGAACTGAATCCCAATATTCTAACTTTAAAGAATGCAAATAACATGCAATTAAATTAACTTAATCACAAAAATAAGACTAAATCCCTAGTTTTAAATAAATTAATTAAAATTATGGTTCGTTTTTATCGTAAGTTGCATATTTGCAGTACACTAACCGCTCGAGGACTCCGTGCAGCAGTACGGAAATGTCTCCAACAACCTGCCCTCAGTTAAATTGTTTACGACTCACTTTCGGTGAATTAACAGAACTTTAGAATGCTATACTTTGATTTCAATGACCTTGAATTTAAAGTTTGGACGAATAAACTTCCAGAAAATGGCAATATGTTGTCGATAACAATAGTACATATTGTCGTGATAAAGTTCATTTACTAATATTACGTGTACCATGAAGTTTCTTCTTACAAACGGTATATTTATTTGCCTCTGTTTTACTAGAAAACTGATATTTATTTAAATTTTCGGAGGCATTATTTAAAAAACACTCTTAAGACGAGTTTAAAAGTGTTTATTATATTTATTCAACAAACAATCTTCTTCAAAGCTAACAAAGACTGAGAAGAGATTTATCATGAGAAAGAACCTCAGTCAGTTGTTCATCAAAGTCGCTTTGGGGCATAAGATGATGCTTTGCATCCGGTGCAATTTCGAGTTGGTCTCAAAAGGTCATTTGCTGAATTGTAACAGCACGGGGTTTATGAAATTTTCAGACTATGCCACCCGATTTTAATAAATAGGAAAATGCTATCCTAAAATAAAAATCAAGATTGACCCAACAAAAAGCCCAGAAATAGAATTGCTGTCTCATCCAGCATATAGGCCAGATGTTACGACTTCTGGCTATGGTAACATTTCTTCGAAAAAACCGAGTCGAAAACTCTTGCATTCAAAGACGCATGTTCATGTTTCTTTTCCTCTAAACCTAAGGATTGGCATGGCTTATGTCATGTTAAGTTACTGGTTATAAATGGCCAACACCGTTTGCTTGGAATAAGCCCACGCCCGATACCTCGCAACTCGTAGCTGTGTTGGGGGTGAAGTTAGCGCTTGAAACGTAACGAAATAAGACACCAATAAAGACTGTTGTCGTCACAGCTTATCACGGCCATTAACCCCGTATTATAATTGTGTGCTTGGAAGTTGGTGTCGGTTTAAAGATTCTAAAATATGAAATTACTGTTTAGTAATATTCAAAATGAGCAGATTATTACATGAGCAAAGATAACAATTAGCAACATTGGTAAAAGTTAATGGAAGGCACGTGTGTATATTTTATCGCATTAAATTTCTCCCTGAGTAAAGAACTTTAGGAGCTGAGGAAAAACTTTATATATCAAGTTACCATCTCACTTCAATTGTTAACATTCGCTCAAAGCTTGTTACTGCTGTGTGAAAAGCGACATGATTGTATTTTTATGGATAAAGCGTCATATGTGGAGCGAAGAGAACCTGGAAGTAGGTGCCCATAGAATTGCAAAGCTCTTCCCTAATGACTTTCCAAGTAAGAACATTTCCTACACTTTTGGCAGCACTTCCTCCGAGGCATAGGCTTCAGAAAAGTTTTGTTTTCTAGTTGTGAAACCGTTAATAGCTACCACTAAAATTAAAAAAGTATATAATAAGTGCACATAACATAAACATGTCTACAGAGTGAGATCTGATTCAAAAGTGCACTTGCTCTCTTTCGCTCTTATTAAATCTAAACTTGTGTTCAGACGGAAATGCTAGTATTCCTATAGAACTATAAGAAATAGACCGTACCACTGGACAATATTTCGCAAAGAAAATTTCTTTCTTTGGAAATCTTGTTCTTCGCTCGCAATTAGGCCCGGCCTACATTGTTCTGAAATGCTGATGTTGTAGTGGGGTTTTATTTCAACAAAATAACTTGAAGTAGAGGAACATATTTACAGAATATGATTCATTATTTAAGAAAATATAAAATATCCAAAAAGAATAACTTTCTCCCGGAAATATGTTAATAGAAGGAAATTATTCATAATCATATGACCATTAAATAGAAATAAATCAATATTTGTTTAACTAACATATGTGTTTCGATTTAAAAGTTCGCCGTTATGCACCAGCTACCCACAACGCGCGAGAAAATAAGTAGTGTTTATCTTATCTCATAGAAAACGTATGTTCCTGGTACCGAGCAAGTCATTCCTTGGAAGTCAACCATTAAAATGGTATCAGGCTGGTGACGGACTTTTCGTCCTTAGATGTTGGAGGTTTCTTGCACACGCTTTAACTTATAATTGCTCCACAAGTAAAAGTGCTAAAGAGATCACACAATATCATCCTATTGGTTACTGATTAATACACTGTCTCCATAGAAAATATTCTTCTTGCTCTATTGGTCACCAAATACCAATTTCATCAGTCATTCACTGACAGATTCAAGAAGTAATTCACTAAAAACTTATTTTTGAAAAGGCATTTCATTGTTGTAAACTTTGCACTTCTATAACTCGATAAAGTAAGTTACAGAAATAACATTTTTGCAAATATTTGAAGTGGTTTCCTGGGAAAAAACTCAATATTTTTACCAAATTAAATCTAATTTACCGTCCGTTTGCACATGCAATTATTTTACTTAAAGAAAAACCAATGCTATTGGCGGCCTCACTGCAGTGTTATTTCACTTTGAGAATGGCGAATTAGTGCATTTGATATGGTTTTCAAAAAGAAATGCACATAGTAGAACTGTAAGGCGTCTCGTCCTGCTGGAACGAAACCAAACACAGCTGATCCTAATTTTATCAAATATCGGGTCACTGCTCTCAGCTGTTTAGTCAAGAGGCAAAAGACCGAGCTTTAAATTAACCATTTCCAAACAACATTGCTGACCTGAGAACCATTGCCTAGTTAAATCAAGTTTTATATCATTAAATGCAAAACGTAAAATTTATCCATTATAAATTCAACCCCATGTATTTCATTGACTTCAGTTAATGTCCAGTAAATTTAAGGTTTTTGTGTGGTCTACATTTTGTTAGAAATGGTTTTATCTCATTATAGTACTAATGTGGCGTATATATTATTAAGAATTGAAGGTATAAAAACTTTGCACATATTTATGCTATTTCGGGCGTAATAATTAAGTTATATGTCACTATCTTAAGATCATGAAATAATGAGCTTCCATGTTGCGGTCGATGTATAAAATTAAAACTATTTTATGTAACTGAGACACCTTGTGACAAGTGAAAATTACACGGCAGATAACTGATAAGTGCCTTTCCCGATTCAAGCTATCGAATTATCTTTCTCAAAGCCAGTAAAATATAAGCGAAGTGTCGTACTTAGTTGCATTGCTTTTGCTTATAGATCCCTTTTACAGGGACAGATGAGGTAGAGACGTTTAACTTCGTTGTACTACCTCCTAATCATTTAGCGTAAAAGGCAGCTTTTTCTCTCTAGTGGAGTGCCACCCTGCGTGCAAGATCAAAGTGCTCGCAAGAGGCAGCACACGAGTCCCCCCCCCCCCGATACACTTGTTCACAAACAAATAAGTAGTCAACAGGAGTTTAAAACACGTAAAAAAGTTACTCAAAGCTTCTTATAGGTAAATGTACATGCTTCCAAACTGCTCTTTGACTTCTTTCTTTGAATATATTGGAAAAGAGCTCAGAACGTATTTAGTTACAAAAGAAATAATAAAATAAATCTTTACATATTCAAGTAAATTAACTATCCTTTTGTGAATGATGATTTTGACTCACATTAGCCTTCGGAAATCAAGTTGTGGCTCGGCCCTATGCATTAAGAGGGTAGTATATTTCACTCCGTATTTACTTCTACAAGTCTACTATATAAATATACACCATCCGGAATTAGAAATAATCTGGGTGATGTTAACACAAGCAGAGCGGAACCGGTTAATAGAAGATAAAATCTGATGAAAGGGTTTTTGCTGCACTGCAAACATTTACTGAAGCCTGGCCCACGGTGGGTATCTTAACTCTCTAATTCTGCAGCTGCCAAAAAGATTATCTAGACAAAAATTCATAAAACACAAAGGCACCATATAAATTGTCAGTTCATAGTTAACGAGTATATATATATATATATATATATATATATATATATATATATATATATATTAATGAAACATAAAAATAAAGAAACACTATTAACAATGTAACAAATTAACACTAAAAATAAAAGTAGATAAAGATAAAACACAGAGAAAGAGTCACACTTGAAACTGCTATATTTCGAACTACTGCGAGTTCTTCAATGGCAAGAAGACAAGTGAAGGTGATAAAAGTAAATATTGAGTATCGAAGGTAACGTTATGCATGAAACAGATGAAACTAGATATGAGAGTGTGGGAAGAAAAAAACTAATATGTGAGATTTAAACCAGGTGGTATACGCGCTTTATGTAAAAATATAGCTGCCATTTCTCTATCTCTGAGTAAACTTTCAGAGCATTGTGTAGGTAAAGCATCAATAAGAGTTAGACTAAAAGCATCATCAATTATCCTTCCAGCTGATAAAGGGTCCTCAGTAGTACTACAGGACATTTCGTCTTACAATGCTGAAGCTTACCGACAGCTTGAGAATGTCACTTATTATGAACTATTGTCTTCCGACCCAACTGTCAAGTTTAATGAAGAAATAGCTTCTTTTATTGCTTCTTCTGGTACAGCAGAAGGACTTAGTTCCCAAGATATCACTCTTCTTACTCCTCATGTCCCTCGTACTCCCACCATATATTTTCTCCCTAAAATTCACAAAGAGAACTGTCCAGGCCGCCCAATTGTAGCCAGCTTCGATTCCCCTACTGAACGTATTTCCGCTCTAGTAGATTGTTTGTTACAGCCTTTTGTTACATCTAGGCCATCCTATATTAAAGATAACTTCCATTGTTTTGAGTTCGCTTAAGAAAGTTGACCTTACGGCACACTCTGATATACTTCTTGCCACTATTGATGTGACGTCTCTCTACACTAACATCCCCCATCATGAAAGATTAGCTGCCGTTAAACATTTCTTGAACTCTCGAGCACCTCCTCATATCCCATCCACAGATTTCATTTGCCATCTTGCTTATCTGGTCCTCACTCGCAATGCGTTTAGTTTTGATAATAAACATTATCTACAAATTAAAGGTACTGTAATGGGCACCGGAATGGCACCTTCTTATGCCAATCATTTTATGGCTCGCTTAGAGGAGGAATTTCTTATGTCAGAACCTTTGGCACCATTATTATGGCTGAGATATATTGATGATATATTTTTGCTTTGGACTCGTGGCTCAGAATCTCTCGAGCAGTTCCTTACTAATCTTAACTCCAAGTTTTCAGTTAAGTTCACTTCTTCTGTCTCTCCCAATGCTGCTACTTTCCTAGATATTGATATTTCTTTATGCAATGGCTCTTTCCTTACGTCTGTGCACATTAAGCCTACCAATTTACAACAGTATCTTCATTTTGATAGTTGTCATCCATTGCATATCAAAAGATCTATTCCTTTTTCTCTTTCAATCCGTGGTCATCGTCTTTGTAACAACTTTTCATCTCTTGACAAGTATATTAAAAACCTTACTCAAAAGTTCCAAAACCAAAATTATCCTTCCGCTCTTTTAAAATCCCGTATAATCCCATCACACAAAACTTTCCATGCAAACCTAAAACCTCTAACAAGAACTTCATCAACCTAGTTACTACTTACGTCCCTGGAATTGAAAGCATCAGACCTATTTTGAAAGAATGTCACGATACTTTGTTAATGTATCCATCTTTAAATGATTTTTCTAAAATTGTACCCCGCCTTACTTTCAGAACACCCCCTAACCTTAAAAGTATATTTCGCCGTAACCTATCCTCTCCGAATTTACCACGTCCCTTTGCTGGCTCGTATCCTTGCCAACGTCCTAAATGTAAAACCTGTGCACTAATTATGCCGTGCAAATCATTCCATAGTCCTAATTTATCCAAGGAATTCAACATTTCTTCATTTGCTACCTGTTCTTCCAAGAATGTCGTATATATGTTATCTTGTAAGCTTTGTAAAGCATTTTGTATTGGTTTAACTTCTACTGTTGTTTCGCTACGCATGAACAATCATAGACGTTCTGTTAAAACCAAGTCTCCCTTGCCGGTTGCCCAACATGCCTTATCTCACTGTAAGGATTTTGATGATGCTTTTAGTCTAACTCTTATTGATGCTTTACCTACACAATGCTCTGAAAGTTTACTCAGAGATAGAGAAATGGCAGCTATATTTTTACATAAAGCGCGTATACCACCTGGTTTAAATCTTACATATTAGTTTTTTTCTTCCCACACTCTCATATCTAGTTTCATCTGTTTCCATGCATAACGTTACCTTCGATACTCAATATTCTCAATACTTTTATCACCTTCACTTGTCTAGCTTCTTGCCATTGAAGAACTCGCAGTAGTTCGAAATATAGCAATTTCAAGTGTGACTCTTTCTCTGTGTTTTATCTTTATCTACTTTTATTTTTAGTGTTAATTTATATATATATATATATATATATATATATATTAAAGACGGTTAACACTAAGAGAAATGTTTAATAATTAGTGCTATAAAGTTGTGAATTTACCTTAAAAAAAAGTAGCACATGAAGGAATAATGATAAAGTTACCTAACTAAGATCTTAAAACACGTTTATTGTTATTGATTTCATCTTTCACGTTTATTTTTCATCCTATATTTGCATTAAATTTGAAAGTATTTTTATTGGCTTCAGATAATGTGAGAGTTAACTGATTATGTACATGTCCCAAACTTGGAAATTTTCTCGACAATTTACTTATTCCGCAGCTGGTCCTCTGTCATAAAGTTCAATTGGCCTAACAAACCTCTTAACAATGATGATGCAGCATAAGCATAGCTTTATTTCATACGAATATAAGGTCAATTGCGTTTCCTTGTTTTTCCATGAACTAATATGTATAATTATGTTTGCAATGTTATTAATGTGCTTCAACTACATTGTATCTCAAGTGCTAATCTTTAATTGCTGTACTAACTTCTTTAACGGCCCAAAAATTACTAATGTATTCGGCTATATATCTGAGCTCCATTCAACAATTTATTATTTTCAGTTTACGGTTATTCTTATCTAAAAAATTGCCATAAGATTTTGTGCCATAGTACTAGCAGAACAAAACGATTTGTTTTGCCATGTGCGTGCATGCGATGTTTCAGAATTCCAAGGATTGTAGAAATATAAAATACAGGCATTTTGATCTAGTGAACTACGTGTTCAAAATTCACTTAAGTTATGTAAAAGATAGTAAGAGTAGCAAGCCACCGATTAAGACCTCCACTTTATTTCACCCCGCAGTATAGTTGCTAAATCTCGGTAAATGGCTAAGCTGCCGATCTCGAAATGCAAGGCCGGTTTTAGGGAAGGGTGCTGTACTATTAATAATATCTTCGTAATGAATACTTTAATAAACAGCAGCCTAAAACAGGAAAGGGGGAAACTCCATGCGTATTTGTTGATTCCAAAATGGTTTTTGACACTGTGGATAGAGATTAATGTGGGAGAAATTTCACAACAGTGTTTCTCTCATAAAATGATTCGGGCTCTTAGAATAATACATAAAAATTTAAATTATGTATCAGAGTGAACCACCTTCATGGATCTGAAAGTTGGAGTGCTTCCAAAGGGGTTACACAAGGCTGTATATTAACACTGCTGATGTTTAATCTATTTATATACGATATTGTAGCTTGCGGAGAAGAAAACCCCACCGGAAATTGAAGGAATTAAGATCTCATTTGTTGTATATGCGAACGACAAAGTAGTATCATCAACTCTCAGTGGTTTGCAGAAAGGGCTGCAGTACTGCAGTAAATGGTGGATAACTATGAATTCCGCCAAAACTTAATCAATAACCTTTTAAAATGGATCCTTCTGTAGTAAGAATGAAAGGCAGAAAGTTTAGGAAATAGAACTCAAGCGTTAAATGTTTTGAGTATTTTTAATGGTGTTTAATGCCCTTTTTAATTACTGAGGCACCACAGGCGGTTTGATTATTTACGCGCAACATTCAGAATGAATGACACGTAGACCCAGCACATAGCCACTAAACCGTCATATGGCAGAAGTTCTGCGTGCACTGTCGCTATTACTAGCAACTCAAGTGAACATTATGAAAAAAATAAATGATAAAGGAAATGATCAAATCGGTAATGCGTTACGGGTGAGAGGTACGGGGTTGGAGTAAAATGGAACAATTGGATAACATTCAGAATAATTTATTAAAACGGCTCCTGCCATTGGCAAGGAGTACTAGCGTTTTAAGGGAATTTGGGCGATTTTTAAATATCATTCATTGAAAAACACTGGCTGTAAAATATTAGTTAAGAAAATTAATCTTCATCAAGAGCAATTTGCTACTTTCATCAAGTAAGACTACGTAGTTACTGAGGGGATTAGAAATAATTGGGATGGGTATGGGAGTGGAAGGAACAGCAATAATGTATGGAATAAAGTGAAAAGAAAGCTAATTGACATCAACAGGCATGACATAGAAACAGCGTGCAGAGAAAAACCTTTAATGGTACTGAATAGAAATTACACATGCATAAGCTCAATTTTAAGCACCTATCAGGTTTAGCTTGGCTTAGACTGGGGGCTTGGAAAGCACAAAAAATGACCAATGAAACAGGCGATAGAGTTGGCCCTATTTTTGAGAACCTGGAAGATTGGCCACATGTACTGACACATTTTTGAAACCCAAAACATTGGCGGGTGAACCTTGGAACCAAGCTTACATACTTCAAGATTAGCATGCTGGGACATGATTGTGCAGGAAGAAAAGTTGGATGAGTTTCTACGTAAAGTGCGGCTTATTAGAAGCGGAGTGCGTTTAAACAATCTATAACAATTTTCACTTAAAGGTATATAAAAAGAGAGAGAAAATTTGTCTGTGTGTGTATGTGGGTGGGCATTTTTCATGCAATATAATTATTTGTGTGTTGATGTTTATTATTGTATAGTTAATTTTCCACTGAGCCCTCCAGTAAAATGGAATGTATATAGTTTGCATAATAAACACCTTTATCTATAAAAAACTAAGCTGCAGTTACGCTCAGAGAAGCGCGAGTATTCACATATCAAGGAGTGCAATTTATATGTGTGTGTTTGTGATTAATGTAAAAGTACGTGTTTGATTTCTGTTTCTTAGAATTGCCTGTATATTTCATGATGATTGCAAAAACTAATGAATTGTACCTAAAAGTTTAGAAGCTAAGTATTGTAGTGCATGTAATTAATGAATTTTGTTTAAACAATGAAATGACAAGGTAGTTCTACAAGACACACACGCTATAGTTTTCGTACTTTCGGTTGTAGTGCATAGTGCGAAAGTAAATCTTTTAAGATGAGACGGTTAAAAGAAATTATAAAAATTGATGAAATTTAACATTTTACTAGTTCTGAAAATGATATAAATAGCATCATAAGGTAAAAGGGTGACATTTTCAACTTAAGTTTGTGGAAAGATTTCTCAAAATGAAGAAATTATAATTATAATATAATATAAAATTATAATATAATAAAACGTACGTCAATATATTTCAATTCTGAGTGAAATAAATATTATACCATATTAACAAAACAGGATCGTGTAGAAAACATGAAGAATGATGGTTTTGAATGAAGATTCTTTTCAGTTGGCTTGTCATGTCAGCATAGTATGTTTCTTACTTTGAGTGCAGAAACCGCTGAAAGTAGCTACCTCAAACATGCCTGCAAAAGTTACAAATATCAATCTCGTCCCGTTTTGAAGCTTTCTGTACTTCACGATTTTATCACAGGCAGATAATGTCCTCGTAAGTAATTCTTCTTATGATAATAGCCTTAGCTGTTGTTATGTACATGATCCATTACCCTACATATTTGCATGAAATATGATGGAACGGTGGACAAAGATTTATAAGCCGACATACAGAAATCCTAAACTGAAGTTACGAATAGCTGGTGCCTTTATTGGGGAAAAGGAGGGGGCACTTGTGACTGAAGCCGGCTTTAATTTATTTATAAAGCCTACACTGCTAACTGAGCTAAACATGGTGTGAATAGCCAACCACCTTCTGATTAGATTACATAATCAAAAGTGTGTTACTGTTATTAGTGGTGTATCTGCTCTGGAAGCAAAACCAAAACAGCAATGCCCATATCTTTGACAATGATCTTTAATAACTACTGACAGTAAGGTTTCCTCTCTAAGGGAACAGAAATGGAAAATTTGGACGACAAATCAGAAACACGCGACCTTATCACTAATAATCCAATGTGATTATTTGCACGCAGCTTCGAACTATGGCCCAAAAGACCATAGATTCCCCATCTTCAAATATTTGTCTCTGTTCCTCTTATTATCGTTGCAATTTGTGGAGTATCCTGTACATACTATGAACCAATCTATACATTTCGATATGAATGAAATATTCAGATGCGTCCAAATATGGCAACATGGGCACAAGGGAGGAAATATCTCACAGAAAAAGGTTAAAACATTGTTTCCTCAAAGGATTGCAGATGTTAAGGTATGTTACAAAATTATGAAATCATGTTGTTCTTCTGATGTAGTTGTATAGTAGTTTTAATGTCCATCTAACTTTTTATGTAAACATGAACTTTCCACTTTTCTATGTCATATAATGTATAGTAAGTGACATGTTATGCTGCCAAAGGATAAGATCACATCCTGTAAATGAACTCTTTTTTACCGCTAACCAGAATATGAATTTGTATTTCTACTAAAATTGTTGTTACAGTTTTATGTGCTTGCATTCTATTGCAGTGCAAACATCGACTTCACTTTACATTAGAGGCTCACTATAGGGTTTTATATTGTGAAATATAAGACTGAAGCACACGATTCCTGAGCAAGTGAGCATAGGTTTTCTCTATAACGCTTTAAGAGTCATTTCCGGATGAAGGATATTCCCTTACGAATCACAATATAATGGTTCTTTTCCCCACAGAGTGTTGTCTATTGAACAACTTGGACAAGAGTTATGACAAAAGACAAAATGTAATTGTGTTACAGCATTGAGTTGCTGCTTTCATAATATGTTTACTTACCTGACTGAGATAACTCAGCACTGCGGACCCGGGTTCCATCCCCGTTTTGACACAGAGCTATTTATGATGGACGAATTCGGGATTTTTGTTTAATCCTCCAGTTTCCCCAGTTTCGTTTTGTCAATACATTTCATTTCAATTCTTTCACTCTTATTTCATTGTATTGCCTTGTGCCTTTCTAATCTACTCCTTAAGGCACAAGTGAAAACTTTGCGGATTCAGAACCTTTCCTGAAGTTGGTGGATCAATGCCCTGGACTTGCCGGTGGCAGTCCCGCTTGGAGGGAAGGAAGTTGGATTTGTTAGGAAAGAGTGACTGTAGCCTTAACACAAAGGAGCTGTTTAGGAACATGGTAATGGATGGTTATTCGTATTTCTGCAGTCATAATCTATAAACGTTAGTGTACTTTGTGACTATAAGATATCAAACATGTAAATAATCACTCATTATTCCGTTTACCTTCTTTATTTACGTTTTCGTTTATAAGGAGCTCTCTTTGAGCCTTGCTACCCTCCTTCGAAAGTACTTCCTCAACTAGGCAGCAATAATACTTTGAAAAATATTACTGCTATTTCTAAGAATATGCATCAACCGTACCATCATTATGACTAACTTTTACTCATTCACACAATGACTTTAGAAAAATTCGTCATTCTCTGAAAGAAATCTTTTCATTTAAATTACTACCTTTGAAATTGAAACCGCAATAATATAGTCTTCATTTACATTTGACAGTTTTTGGTGAAAAAATACGCCCACATACAAAATACGTTTTAAAAATTGTACAAATTACATTCTTTGGAATTACCAAAAAAATTTTAATCTTATTTTCCTTAGGACAAATTTAGGTTCATTACTGTTTCGCCTAAGGCAAGAGATGAGTGTGTGTTATCTTGAACGAGTGATAAAATGTTGACAAAGCGCAGGTTTACAACGTGCTGCACAAAATGTGGGAGCTCTTCCATTTGCTCTCAGAGAGAAGATGCGAATCACGTAGTCAGCAGACAGGTTACACGCCGTAGGAAATTACAACTTTTCAGTCATTTCAAATGAACATTACACATGAAAACGCATAAGCCACGGTTCAACTTTGCTCTTTAGCCAACATATTCGCAGCAAAGAGCACATTTTTAAAATAACCTATTTTTTACTTGTTACTAACAGCACGTTAGAGCATTGCAACACAACACGTCGTTTTGTTTCATTTACGGCATTTTCCCCTTTAACTTTAGATGGCCACGCATCTTCTTGGACTTCTTGTTTTGTATGTCATTCAAGTGAAGAAGGTGATATCGCCATATTTGGTGGTTACTGGTTACAAAGTATTCAGGCAGATGCCCTTAGATTCGTGGTCCTCTTCTTATACTACATACGCCATTTACGAGCAATGCATTCTAATATTAAGGATTCTTTGTGATTTTGTGGTAAGAAATTCCACTTTAAAGATCCCAAGTAGCTTTTACCTTACAGACTCTTGCAGCTCGGAGGATGGACTAACCAAAGCTCATGTTTATATATGGAAATTATTCTTTCACATTAGGCGCGTGTGTGGGCATAAGCTAGAAATGAGGAATCATACTTGAAAAACTCTTAGGCTTTCCGTGCTGACACACCAACCAACTGAGCTACCTTGCCCTGCTCCTCTCTTTTATCTGATCTGAGGTTTGTCTACTATTAAGAGATGCATTTCTTAAGACGAATAAGTTGACATAAGTTGGATTGGAACTAGAAGGCAGCTCGTAAAATTACATGCTAAAAATATGGAATCGGTTAAAACTGAACAATAAAGTTAAAGGAAAGTACAGAGTAGAGTTTTAATTACAAAAAAGTGAATATACACACATTAGTGAGACATTTTAAATACGGAGTAAAAATAAAATCTTTTTTCTGATTATGGTTAATTATATCTCACCATCTTAAGACGAATAAGTTGACATAAGTTGGATTGGAACTAGAAGGCAGCTCGTAAAATTACATGCTAAAAATATGGAATCGGTTAAAACTGAACAATAAAGTTAAAGGAAAGTACAGAGTAGAGTTTTAATTACAAAAAAGTGAATATACACACATTAGTGAGACATTTTAAATACGGAGTAAAAATAAAATCAGTGTAATTTAGGGGTGCTGCTGCGCCTGCACAGGAGAAAACACAATGTGAATCACGGTCGCTAAGGGCGTATGGTCGAAATCCGCCAGATCAAAATTTAAAGAAACTGGCGGTGTTGGTGACGAGAGCTGCAGTGAGTGACGAAACTGTTGATAACGTGCACACGTCCGAGGGAACACTTCTTCCGTGCAGACAAGTGCAACTCCGGCAAGCGTTAGGCCCATACGTTCTGAGTTGCTGCAACAAATCGATGCAGATAATAACTACTTTAATGAAGTTTGTTCCACTAATGAAGCGACTTTCGCAAGTAAATCGGCGTTATGTCCGGATCTGGGGGTTGCAGAACACACATCTTGTTACAGCACATACGGGACAGCCCAGAAGTAAATGCTTCGTGTGGCTTATTGCACAACAAAATTCTCACGCTGTTCATTTTCATCGAGCCTAATGTTACGGCAACGGTTTACCAGCACATGTTGCAATTTTATGTTCCACCTCAGTTACAGCAATTTTAACTATGGGTAGTGTTTCAATAAGACGGCGCACCGCCATACCGCGGGTTTTCGCATGTTCTTAGACGAAACATTTCTGGACAGATGAATGGGTACAGACGGTCCAACATCATGGCCACCACGTTCACCGGACACAACCCCTCTTGACGTTTTTGTGGGGGTACGCTAAGAACAAAGTGTTTCTTCCACCAATTCCTGATGTGCAAACTCTTAACATATGAATACGTAGAGACGGAAGAGATGTTGGTAAACACATTGAGAAAAGAAAAATTAAGTATCGCCTAGACGGTGTATGGGCAACAAAGGAAGCACATATTCATAGAAACTTTATGCTTTGAGCTGCCATTTGAAAAAAGCGCATATCTGTATCTAGCATAAACTTTGAGATATAATCGGGCAAAATCTTGTGCTCATCTGTACACCCATAGTAGGCAATTATATAATTATCGGAACCGGTAAAGTAACGTTTCAAATGGTGACGAATATAAATTATCCAGTTATGTTGAGTAATGTAGGGTGGTTGCTAATTGACAAGTTCTGTGGGGTATTTGACTATTATATGCAATCACAGAGAGAGACTAACGGACTGTAGTGCAAATGAAAAAAAAAATGTGATACGCAGATTAAGTATCAACAGCGTAAATGAATATTTACTTTTAGTTCTATTCCGTTTCAGTCCAATACTTTCAGCTCTGGGAAACCAAGTGATAGTTAATTTGTCGAAGATCCAACAGGAATTTTTCTTCGTCGCAAACAAAGTAAGAAAATGTTGCAATAAGAACATTTCTAGAACAGTTAAGAAAAAGAACTATAAAAGGAGTACTTTCTACTATTGCCATGGAAAAACATTTTTGTATGATATACAGACAGTACAGCAAATAAGAACCGTCATCAGTCCTGCATTTAATTAAATAAAAAGCTTCGCTTGCGATCCTGATTAAATGCAAGCACGCTAAAAGTGGGGGGACATAGAAACCTCAAGCTACAGTTGTTAAAATTAGCTGTAAACTTGGGTGGAAAATTTTGAAATAACTTGAGCGAGTGTGGGGAGAGCTCCAATTTATATGCTGCATCTCTTCATACTTCTACACCTTTACTGTAGCACTCCGCCTCTACAATTAAAATGCAGAATGATGATGCATAACAAACGTATTGCCTGCAATTCTACATTGTATATGTTGTTAATTAATGAAATAATCAAAATGTAAGTACCATTGCAGTTATAAAGTATTGTTGTTTCCATTTGATTTGATAGGGAAAAAGAAAACTTTTTCGGTTCTTCAGCCGTACTCAAGGGCTGGTCCCAATGGGGAGATTTCCGAGAGGAAGGGATGAGGTGAGGGGACACCGGGCGGTGTTAACACGAACGTTCCAACGCGCAAGCCAGCACGACACTGCACACAACACCAGCAACAGAATCAACGGAATGTAATGAGGTAAAATGGAAGAGCGCCAAATTCATGGAAAAGAAAGCTCCATCCTAGCATTCGCCTAAACGACTGGAGCAGATGGGCTACCCGAGGATATTGAACCGGGACCTCCGGAATGTGAGTCCCCAGATTTTCCGCTTGATCCACCGTGCTTGTTGGTATTATGACCATTTAATTGAAAATAACACCACCACTCCAGAAAGTTCTAGAGAAAACAAATCTTTCTAATGTGGTAAAATTAAAAAGCTACATTTGCGCCAAACTCGACCAAGTTGTTATTTATTCAATTAACGTTTAAACGACTGCCAAAACCTGAAAGATTACATTATGAGCAATACAGACGTTTTACCTTCAATCATTAAGTCTGCGTAGCATTTAGGAAACCGAATACATGGTCAGCTCTACAATTGTGACTAGCATTTTAAAAACTGAATACTTGTTGAGCTACTCAAGTGTAGATTAACGTTTTAAAAACAATACATGGCGAGTTCTACAAGTGTAGAATAGCACTTTAAAAAACGGAATACATGGTAAACTATACAAATGTCTAATAGCACTTTAAAAACCGAAAATATGGTAAATTATACAGCTGAACACTTGGTGAGCTCTACAAGTGTCCACTAGCATTTTAAAAACGAAATACTTGGTGAGCTATACAAGTGTAGAATAGCATTTTTAAAAACCGAAAACATGGTAAAATATACAAATGTCGAAAATCACTTTAAAAACCGAAAATATGGTAAATTATACAAGTGTCGAATAGCATTTTAAAAACTGAATAAACTGGTGAGCTACACAAGTGTGCAATAGCATTTTTAAAAACCGAATACTTGGTTAGCTATACAAGTGCCGACTACTAATGCGAAACGTTATCCTGTCCTTAAAGCGATGCTCGTTGACTGTTTAGGAAGCAGGATCAGTCAGCATGAGAAATTTATGTCCTGGAAGTTTCATTAACCCGAGCAATGTGCTCGATTTATTAGCGGTTTGATTTCTTTACGGTACCTTTCTTTATGCTTTAAGTAAATATATAAAAATCAACTGTATTCATGTACTCTTAATGAAGTAAAAATAGGTTTTTATTATGATAAGTGTGTGTGATTAGGCAGACATATATGCGCTCAGCATATTTTCCAGGCAATATATTTCATTGCCGCATTTGTGAGACACCGTTTCGTCTACTACATGAAACAAAATTAGATAGATTACAGGAAATGTATTCCAAACAATAAAACAAAATAGTCCTGCTACTGCAATAATGTTTTTACACATTGCAATGATGGGCTAATTGACATTCCATTGAATAGGTTAAATATCGTTCCCGGTTTGTGGTTTTGTGTTTCCTGTCCATTCGTTTAGCATTGTGGAGCTTGGAATATTCACAGGTGAAAGACCGAAATGAACACATACTGAGCTATCAACACAGCCGCAGAAAGCGGTGATACAAAATTTGATTGCAATTAATTAAAAGAAACAAGTATGTGCACACTGATTTATATCGAAATGCTGTTTACATATCTTGAATAAATAAAAAATATTTCTAAAGATCTTTAATATTTATTTCACAAAACAGTATATGAAATTCATAACTTTATTTCATATAAAGACCAACCCTGGAAAGCCTACCTATTTTAACCCTCAGTTGGTGACCGAGACAAGCCTATACTTTAATCGCTTAAAATATGCAAATGTTCTTGTGATAATATAAAGTTTTAAGTAATATTTTATCATATTTGAAAAAGCAAATCTTTCATAAGGATGTAATGGAAGAGTGTGCAACTTTTAGGATGAAAAATAAATATTTGATCATAGCAGTAGTTTACCGCACGGGTGGCCGAAGTCGTTAAGGCCCGGACGCGTGAGCGGGAGGTCTGGGATTCGAATCCCACCAAGACCGTCCTCCCTGACTGGGTTTTTTTCAGGTTTTCTCCAGTCCTTATAACTGGCAAATGCCGGGGAGATACCCTAAACTTTGGCCTGGAACGCTTCCTTCCTTAAAAAATATCCTTTCCCAATATATCATTTCATCTCATGTATCACCAGTGTCCACCGCCTATGGTGCCTCAGTAGTAAAACCGGTCGTTAAACACTACAAAAAAAAAAAAAAAATAGCAGTAGCTTACAAGTGATTTCATGTAGCTGATAAATATGTTTAATTAATTAAATAAAATAATGCTCTAGAAAACATATTTTGGTGCATTTTATCGATAAAATTAACAAACAAACGTGTTTTGTATGCATTTTTAATAATTATTATGAACACATATAATTATGCTTAATTTACACAACAGCTTAATGTGTACTTAAACATTAAGAGATGCGTTTAAGTAAATTTAAACACCTCTGAACCTATTAACGAAAATGTGTTATTACCGCAATATATAAATAAATCAGGAAATACAAATTGAATATTTAGAGTATCAAGATATTTCTTTCTTTTCTGCAGCTAGCACTACTAGTAGGTTAGCACCAACAGTGGCCTAGCGCACACCAGCAAGTAAAATTATACGAAGTATTAATAGCGGAAATTGCCTTCCTTACCCACCTTAGTAGCTAACCCGTGACAAAGATCAGGTAAAAAGGGCAATTATTTTATTGATTATAAAAATATTAATTATAAAATGCCGAAAAGTTCATAAATATAAATATATTAATATAGATTAATATTAATATAATTAATATATCAAAATATTAAATATAAAATGTTATATATAATTATACAAATATTAATTACAAAATGCTGGAAATTAAACGTTTGTTACACATACATGTTTTACAGTGGCATAGGTTCGGATTATTATATAAATATAAAAAATGTTAATTAAAATTTGTGTGACCGGTATTTCTAAGTCAAATATACTTTTATTTTGGGTGAAAAGCATACTTTCAGGGTGAGTATACATTAGGTGGCAGGCATACATTCAAGGAGTGAGCGTACATTTATGGGCAATGCTTATACATTCTGTGGCAAACATACTTTTGTGGCAAGCATACTTACATGAGCAAACATACATTCTCGCCCATATACATTCAAGGGTGAGCACACTTTTAGGGGCAAGTATAAGACAAGCATACTTTCTTGGTTATCTATCACTTCTATGAATGGTTAAGTAGTGACAATTATTTTATTGATTATACATTTTTAATTACCCAAAATGGAGTAATTCTTAGTGAGAAAAAAATGAGACTAGGTAGATATGTTGTGCCACGTGGTTGTAAAATATATTAACGATGTTATAAACAAATGTAAAACCAATTCTCACTTACAGTGTAATAATAATAACATTTATAAACGCTGCAAAGAAAGTGCTAAATTGTATAAATATTCATTAATTTACTTTGTAATTTTTGTGTAGATGTCGGTGGAAAGCATGTTTTAACTACAATTCATCTGTTAAGATTAAAAAGATGTTAAAAATGAAAATCCAACCTTTAATAATAATAATAATAATAATAATAATAATAATATCTTAAATGAGGCAGTGGTTCTAGCCCCTAGCACGATGTACGGTACGTCCTGCTGTACCATAGACATGGTAACAATATCAGGATTGTGCGACACTTCAGCTTGTTGGTGTAGTACGTCGCCTGTCATGCTTCCTGCGTTGCTACTTTCTCTATACTGGCGGTGGTGCTTTGCAAGAGGGGGGGGGGCATTAACCTGCTTGGACCTGCTCATGACCTCATCAGGGGGAACTTACAGGTGTTCTAGCGCTGTTGCAAACCTGCCTGAACCTACACAAAACCAAACTCGAGACGTGATCAGGGGCAAGGGAAACTTGCACAGGTGTTCTGGGGCCGAGATATAGCAAAACAGTCTGAACATGTAGAGCTACTTTTGAAAATAAGGCACAATGCATACATACCCATGTGATGGTAGAAAATTAAGGTGAATAGATACGATCACGAATTACTGAATGCCACCCTATAATAAGTAGATAAATAAAAACACACTTATTTACGAAAAGTGTCATATACAATGTTTAACTTTATAAAAAGTAAGTTATGTTGCAGTAATTTTTTCACACCGCGATTAACTTTTAATGAATAAAAACGATTAAACAGTAAGTTATGTTGCAACAAATTAACTTGTGTTCCAAAAAAGTAAGTTATGTTGCAAAAGAAAGCAAGGTATGCTATAATCAAAGAATGCTTTCGCAAAGTGAACGAACGACTTTTAATAAACAAAAATTAATATTAGAAATAAAAGTTGTTTCGTGCAGCCGAAAGATGGCTTACACTAGCGCTACAATACCTGCAAATATCCCGTCGCCACTGATGATGTCACGATCAGGTCCAAGCAGAATAACGCCCTCCCCACTTGCAAAGCACCACCGCCGTGTACTGAGAATGTAGCGAAGCAGGAAGCATGACACGCGACTCCAACTAGCTCAAGTGCCGCACAACCCTGATTTTGTTACTATGTCTATGATACAGCAGGACGTACCTTACATCGTGCTAGGGGCTAGAACCACTGCCTCATTTAAGTTATTATTATTATTATTATTATTATTATTATTATTATTATTATTATTATTATTATTATTATTATTATTATTATTATTATTATCATCATCATCATGATTATTATTATTATTATTATTATTATTATTATTACATTTTTCATTTTTTTTCACTTCTTTTTTCAGCTTAACAGCTGAATTGCTGTTAAAACAAACTTTCCACCGACATCTACACAAAAATATAATTATAACGTACATTAATAAATATTTATACAATTTAGTACTTTGCTTGCAGCGTATATCAATGTTGTTATTATTTGACTGCAAGTGAGAATTATTTTTACATTTGTTTATAGCATCGTTAATATATTTTACAACCACGTGGCACAACATATCTAACTCGTCTCATTCTTAGTTCTCTAAGAATGGCTCCATTTTAGGTAATTAAATGTATAACCAATAAAATAATTGTCACTACTTAACTATTCATAGAAGTGATAGATAACCAAGATAGTATGCTTGTCCTATACTTGCCCCTGAAAGTATGCTCTTCCATGAACGTATATGGGCGAGAATGTATGTTTGCTCATGAAAGTATGCTTGCCCTCGAATGTATGGTTGCCCATGAAAATATGCTTGCCATGAAAGTATGGTTGCCACTGAACGTATAAGTATTACCCTTAAAAGTATACTCTCTCCCTGAAAATATGCCTGCCAGGTAATGTGCACTCACCCCTGAAAATTCGCTTATCACCGAACGTATACTTTTACCATAAAAGTATACTTGCTCCTGAAATTATGCCAACCACACAAATTTTAATGAGCATTCGGTATAATTATATAATAACCCCAACCTATGCCATTACAAAACATGTATGTGTAACAAACGTTCAATTTCCAGCATTTTGTAATTTATATTTTGTTTAATAATATATAGAAAATTTCAACTATCTTATAATTATTACTTTGCCCAATTATATGAATAAAATTCCTATCATTTTGTAATTATTATTATTTTAATTATGTGTGTAAAATTCTCCCCATTTTGTAATTATTTTTTCAATAATTATATATAAAACCCTCGCCATTTCGTAACTAATATTTTGTATAATCAAGAAAATAATAGTCTTTTTACCTGATGTTTGTCGTGGGTTACACACCAAGGGCAGTAAGGAGGAAAATTCCCCTAATTAATATTTTCTATAATTATATGCTTAAAATTCGCACCATTTTGTAATTAATATTTTGTATAATTAAGCTATGTAATTCTTCGTCATTTTATAATCAATAAAATAGTTCCCTTCCTGAGTATTTCTTGCTGATGTGTACGAGGCCACTGTTGGTGTTAACCCACTGCTAGCAGCAGAAGCCAGTAAGTGATCCAAGGAGGGGCACATACTACTGAGATCGATAGACAACATTTGGATACATTTCTGGAAGACAGAAGAAATGCTGCATGCGCCCAAGAAAGTTTCTTTGTCTCACAATGTGTAAATCAGCAATCATCAGCGGGTAAGTTTGGTACAGTGAGCCGCTGACTAACAGTCGTATGCTGAGTGCATTTTTACTGAACACATTTTAATTTTGTGTAAATATACTATTGGTTTAACGCGGAATATTAAGAAAGTAAATCGAAATTATTTTTTCCGGATCAAGTGTTATGTTTGATACACAATTATGGGTTTATTATACTGACTGAGTGTGCTGTATGCGGTGGATAGTTGATTAATGGAATCAACCAAGTTGAAGATGCACTTTAAGATCATACACATTCAATTAATACGTTAAGATAAAGGCCCCTATGCTGTTTTCTCAATATTAACTGATAAAGTTACTGGATGAAATAATCCAATTGCAAAAAGGCCTAATTAGTAAGTCATACGGCTGTTGAAACAATTGCCCCTAAAATGCAGTCACTTTCAGGAGATCAATGATTATTTTTACCTGCTTGTAAAGAAACAGTTAAATCTGTGTTAGGAAAGGCTGCTAAGTACTGATGTTCTGCCTCACAAAAGACGTGTCTTTCAACATTCGGGAACAATTTAAAAAAGTTATATATAACGACTGGGTAACTCCAAAAATATCAACTACTGAGCAACATAAGGCTTCTTTTGTTGAACGTTTGCTATTGATTTGATGTCTACAATTCTGGAAGAAAATGAAATATGTGCAAAAACTGCATTGATGGCTCAACAGTAATGAGTAGTGGAATAAATATAACTTATTTTTAAAATGAAATCAAGTTTGTTTGTTTGTTTTTTGCATACGTTAAACTCAAAGCCTTTACATGTAGATGGTTTGTAGCAAAAGCTATTCCTCCAACGCTAGTTGAAATGGTTCATTGCATTAAAACTAGAGCAGTGAAAACCAGACTTCTCAATGGCATTGCCAGGCAGTAAAAGTTCTTCATTAAAGTGTGGGTCATCACACCACTCTTCAGATTTTATAAATGACGTTATAATTGTTTGTCACATGTTGCTGTTCTAATTAAGAAAAAACACGCTGTTCAAAAGTTAGATACCTGGTTAATATTTTCTAAATTTATATCCAAGTGTGCAGGGGAAGGAACAAAAAACGTTTTTTTTTTTTTTTTAAGTAGTAAAAGAACTCTCGGAGATATTAGATAATTTCATATCTACACTGTACATTTCGACACCCTAATCATAAAAACAGCTGTTTTTCCCTTTGGCTGGCATTAAAATACTGTACATATTAAGTTATTTTCATAATTGTAGATAAATTACTATGGTGGGAATTCTATAACATATTGAACATAAGTCCACATATCTCGCTAAATTATGAAAACATTGAGCAAACGATTTAGACTCTTGTGTTTTGTGTTACACTTTTACATTATATTTCACCTGTATATTAAATAAAATAAAATAGAAATTCGATATAAGCAGCATGGAAGGCAAATCAGCACAAAATAAAGCTGTTAATAGAACTTAATAAAGGGAACAAAAAATGTTGATAATATTTTTTCAATCTCTTATGCAATAGGTTTTGCTGTTTAATGTTCCGTAGTGCCTCTATCTTCTTCTTCAGCCTTGATGTTGCTATCATTCATTACTATGAGATCGCATTGTCGGTAACTGGGGTTACAACTGTAGAAGGGAAGGAAATAGCATATGAACTGCGCAGCATATCTTAACATGGAAATAGGAATTCGTTATATTTCAGATGTTCCTTTCTTTACCTACTAGTAATATCATTCTTCCGTTTTTCTTTTAAAATGTAAAAACAAAGTGTAACAGGTTTGAGGAAATGACAGGGAACAAAATAGTACAATTTATGCAAATACAAGGGAAAAAATGAATGAAAACGAAATTAAATGAGATATCCAGGGGCCTGTACACGCAGTTAGCTCCTGCGGATTAAGCACCTCAGAACTGTTTCGTTGTGCATTAATTTCTCGGCGGTTTAAAAAAAAACACGTATTTTTTTAACTTTCCAAGTGTGTACTCGTCCCACAGAAAAAAAAAACTAAGTGCAACTCTAACGTTGTTGGATTTTGTGGTTTATGCGAAGGTGCTCTGTCTTCTAGAAACAAAATTTATTTATTTACTTATTTATTTATTTATTTCATAGTAGCACGCTTTATATCATAGCAGGCAAAGTTACGGCAATTTTGGCCAGTTACAACAGGATCAAATAACTTCTGCCATAGCCCCTATCCAAACACAGAGAGTATGCGCTTTTGAAAATTGACTTGATAAATGAATCGTTCATTTTCAATTACGAGAAAAAATAACTTTATATCCAGCCTTGTCAGTTACGAAAACGTGTGTTACAAATGTTGCATTCTGATTAGGGACTCACTGGTAAAATGTTACTTGAGGTCAAAAACTCACGTTTAAGGATACATGGAAATATTCTCTTAATATTCCAAGAACAGTGAAGTTTTTTGAACTAGAATTCGGCAGAGCGCGACTACGTAGTGAGGGAGGCGCTCGAGTGGTCCTGCAAAATGTGCTCATCTGTATTTACCGACTTTATCCGTTGTCATTTGACCTTACCCGTTGTACAGATTTTCGAGCAGCGAGAATTCCTGTCTCGAGCAACAGCGGAAATAGCCGAACTCTATCGCGAACTGCAGCGGGGGTAAATTCCGATGTTGCCTCATGACTGCATAATCTGCAAGCAGTTGTTTTCATTTCACAGCGATAGGCGTACGATTGCTGCCTGTTTTACAAGAGGATCGAAATAGTTTTAATTTTCGGGGTGTTCTGTAGAGACATTCTTTTCTAGGTATTCATTGTATTCCAATTCCCTACAACAATCCAGGTAAACGAACTGGTATTATTTTTTTGTTAAACCTGACGTAACTCGTGCAACCCTCTGTCTGCAATATGTTGTTCCTTATTACAAAAGTGAGTTTTTCACTTTTTACCACGCCTTGTCTTAATGAAATTCGCAAATATTTCATATATATATATATATATATATATATACATACGCACTAACCTTAGCGCTAACCATCCCCGAGTGATAGTGGAGAGGGTAGAGTGACTTCCACACTATAGCTAGATAACAGAGCATTTACAATCAATGGCATAATAGCTCAGTTAGTTACAGCGTAATGTTACAGTTATGAAATTAGTGGTTTCGAATCCTCGCGTCCTGAAGTTTTTTCTTCTCTCTCTCTCTCTCTCTCTCTCTCTCTGCTTGAATTAAAGTAGATTTGGCACTTTGCAATAATTTACTCGCTAGCATAGTACCATGCACATAATCCGCTAAATATTTAAATTTACGATTTTTTTTTCCTGCCTGAGATTTGTCATCATTACAATGATTTACCCGCCTATTTAGTAGCACACAATCCCCTATCAATTTATGTTTACGAAAATGGTACATCGGTTTTAGGATCTACCCGAGATTAGCGTTCAGGTTAGTGAGTGTGTGTGTGTGTGGTGCAATACAGCTGCAGTCCCGACAGTGAGCGGAGCTGCTGGTGCGGTAGAACACTTGAAGTTGCACTCCCGACAGTGTGCTATCTCCCATTTGCGGCTGAGGAGTTCGACTCTCTCCGCTGTCGCTTCGAACTGCAGCTTTCGTTGCTCAAGAATCTGTACAGCGGATAAAGTCCGTAATCTGCCTTTTCGCGACGAACAGGCATGGCGTTTTGCAAATCGTTGACTGTGGCGACAAAATTCCTTGGGTATTTCTCATTATATAAACTGCTGTTTTTTAACTTCTCCGTAAATGAGTAGAATGTGTACATACTGGAGTCTGATGAACTCCTCCAAAAATCGCTTGTAATACGCTGACTACTGACTCGTTTTAGTTGAACAAATTCACAACTTGTGTTACTCAGATTTGTTATATTTGTTCAATATGAAAACTATAATAACATTTAAATATGGCGATGCCAAATTTACACACCCAAAAGATTCAAATAAAATCCTTAAAGAGAATTTAATTCATGAATCTTCGACTTGCACAAAAATACGAAAGGAAATTAATTTTGATGTCATCTTTTACACGTCCCTTATTATAATTTTTACACCACATGATAAATAACGCAGTAAATGTCTGGGAAAATTCCTAAAGAGTATTACATGTTTTATTCTTCTTCTTTTTTTGCATATAATCGCCTTATAAATGTAGGCAGTGAGTGCATATTTCACGATTTAAATAAATTTGTAATTGCTCTGTTCTTACGACTTCAGCACACCCGCTGAGAAACATGTAATGTCATGAGTTCGCCGCCCGCACTAGGAAAAGTTCTGGCAGAGGTAGAGCACCCAGAGGGTCCAGCGCCCCAAGAGAATAAAAGCATGAATTATCAGGGGAACCCTTAAAGCTACGACTACCTAGACCTGGTCGCCATTGAGGTCCATACTTGACGGAGAAAAATCCCGGCTGCAAATATGGAAATGGAAACCGGATTAGTAAAGGCTCCTCGGTTTGCTGGACTTCAATCGTGTTCAGTTCACACTGCAGCTACTGTATTTCAGTTTTGACATGACAATAATTTGGACGAAAGCTTTCTCTCCGATTGGCTTATGTATAGGCTTTAGTTCGCATAAAATATAACTTGGAAAATTAACGTTTTATAGCAAAGATATTAGAACCTGTACTTGTGAGTATTTTCCAATGGAGTGCACGGCTCTATCCCTGATATCGACCGAGCGATTGTCCAATGCCCTACACCGCAGGCTCAGTTCGGAATTGAATTATTCCGCATTACACACGCCAATTCGCAGCTTTGTTGTAAAACTGTTTCGTCTAGAAATATTCCTAAAAGAACAATTTACTGATATTAATGTAGTCTTCAAATCTTTCTTTCTTAACTTAGTCAATGAATTATAATTAAAATATGAATTTCAGTTCTTCAAGTACTGCGTATATGGATATTTTACAGCTTGGAAAACGCTTCTTTTAAATTAAACCACAACATGGAAAGACGGACCGTTAATTGCATTACTCCCAACATTACACATTTGAAAATTTCACACAAATAAATAAACAGTTCAATTTGCTGTCGCAAAAATTATTTATACTTCAAATCGCCGTCGGTATCTAAGCACGCCATTACGTACATTTAACGCTTCGATACATTTCTCTCTCCCTTCCTAATACACTTGCCACAAACACCGAGATTAAAATGGAGAACGGGGTTCATCATTCACCGCCTGTGCCCTATTGGCTCTACGCTTTTGCAGCTTCGGCCAATGAACTTTCGTTACTTGCAATAGTTATCGATTTACATAAATCAACTCACTACGAAAATTATAGCTCGATTGTTATCAAGGGTAAAGGTACAGGCTGGGTGTAGTAGTTTTAATTATGCTATTGAATGTTGTTACCAACTTACACAGCCTAAATGCGTACGAGAGAATTTTCTACTACTCAGTTTATTTATTTTTGCTACAACTATAGAATAAACTAATTATCGTATTTCACCTTTTGCCATTAAATTTCACATTATTGAACAAGTTAACATTTCGGAAAACTGAGGCTCAAACCCTGTGGTCGACTAACCTGACAAAGGTTTTCCGTCTTTTCTTCAGTCCATTTTAAGAAAGTGTCGGAAAAGTATTTCTATGCAGGGATTCATCATTGATTTCATCATTCTTCATTAATCTATTTGCGCGTACCTGCATCTTCTGTGTTTGTCATGTTATCGAGACGGCATAGCCTCTCAGTGTGAAAATAGGTTTTCCTCAGTCCTCATAAATGGCAAATGCCGGGGAAATACCCCAAAATTAGGCCTTGAATGTTTCCTTCCTTAAAACAAATCCTTTCCCAATATATCATTTCGTCTCATGTATCACCAGTGTCCACCGCCTGTGGTGCCTCAGTAGTGAAAACGGGCGTTAAACACAATTCAAAAAAAAAAAGTGTGCATGTGTATTCTATGTATGTCCACAAAGCTAACTCCCCGATAGGCGTCTGGCCCGGGCATTTTTATGTCCTAAAACGGAGGTGGGTAAACAGAGCGAAAGAAAAAGAAGGATTTCTGCATAATTTTGGTCCATTCTCACTAAATTAACCTGAAGAGTAATATTTTCTTTCGTTTTCATTAAGTAACATTTGATCAATACTCGTTTCTTAGCGATCACTTTTAGTAACTAAAGTGATGTTCCGAGTTAAGTGGTTCCGGGGAAATGTGCCACACTCGCTGGACCCCCAGGTTGCAGATCCGGGCAAGAGCAAGTAAGAAAGACATGCAGCTTTGCCCATCACCAAAACGCTCCTGTGGCGGCCAACAAAATTATTTTTATGTAATGAAATGAGTAGGAGGAAGGTAAAAGAAATTGAAAAGAAATGGAAGCGGAAAATCTGGGGAAAATCCAGAAAATGACAACTTTCTGCACCACAAATATCACTTCGTGCCGGTCTGTAAGCACTTTTAAAATACACATAGAAATATTCACTTTAGCAGTGAAGATGACACATACGCATTACAAACTATGTTTAGTCGGCTTATAACAAACCTGTGAAGGTTAATTATGGGGAAAGTGGTCTATGAAATGCCTCCGAAGAAGTTACTAAATTTATAGCAACATATTAAGCTTTTAAACAAAACATGCATTGGAACAGTTTCAAGTTAAAAGAGGTTTTTACAGATGGAAACACTTGAAGGAATTATAAAAATGTGAATATTATAAATTTCTAAATATTTTCATCTGAAACAAAAGAATATTGGAAGAATTGCTCCTCAGAGTAGAATGTTAAACTGTTTCGTTTTTTTCATCTTACATCTTCAGAGAATTGGAAAATATCAAAGAGGAATGAAAGATATACTGAGATATTTTGTTTTGGTTGTTTTCGACAGAGGGTAAATCCCGAATAAAGCTCCAAATATACAGAGTGACTGTTAAGTGCTTGCTATTACTTTAAATTTTAACAAAAACATATACTGGTTCATTCTATGGTATTTGATTTCTTGTTAATGTTATCCAAGTATTATCAGCATAGCATTGTCGCTGGGAGTTACGAGGTGTGATTCATATCCAGAAATGATGGGACTAAGGTCGGAAGATCGACGAATCATTAGAAACTGGCATCAAGAATATATCATATTTATTTAGTAAAAGGTGTGCAAATCGCTGAAGCAAACGTTAAAACTGAATTACGATGGAAAGAAACTGTATTGTTAATTGTCTCTTTAGATCACGTACCAATGCACTAACTTCAGAAATATTTGAAAGTGTGCATTGACTTAACAAGCACCCTGTACAAATTAATGCAATAATGATTCAGTTCTACATCCCCCACAAGTACCGATGCCACTGGCTGGGTTGTAGATCATGATCTGGAGAACTCATTGGGGTTGAAATTATGGTAATACCTACCGGCGACACTTAACGGTAGGTGAAGCGATTCTCTCCTTTCAAATCGGATTAAGTGACGTAGAGTTCATCGCAGCCTGCTTTGAGTAAGAAACTGTAAACGCCCTCTTTGTTTCCTTATTGGTAATCACCTTGTAATATCCTTAAACATGTTTTTCTAAGCTTATATAACACAAGTAATTGTTTACAGCAAAGCTGTTCATCTATACATGCTCTATATTGCCACAATTTTTCAAACTACTTGCCTTATAAGGTTCTGGACTTGTGTATAAATCATGTTGTATGATATTTTAGCAGGTTTATTTTTTCATTAAACATTTAATGTAGTATTGCAAAATACTCGTATATGGCGGCCGTTGCACGGGGTCTGGCTTCCGGGCGACAGGTCGAATATCAGCCGTTAAAAGCTACCAACAACGTGGGAAGTACAATTATGAACCACTCGTTAGAGTACGAGTTAAAAGTGTCCAGTTGATACACAAAAAATATATATTGCGAAAACATATTGTCACTCATATGAAATTTGACCTATTTCATGTTCAATATTAGTCTGGACTTCCTGAAATGTGTGAGGGTTCGTGCGAAACGTATCTTTCAAACTACCCCATAGCTTGATATCACAATTGGTTAAATGGAAAGAGCCAAAGGACCACAAGCCTACACTAATTACTCTTATCATCGAACACCTCACTTACCTTGAGCCCATGCGCCTGTTTGAACGCACCATACATTTTTTTTTCTTCTTTTCTGTCAACTGCGAATGAAATGGCATTAAGATTAGTATTTGAAACGAAGCTGCATTTATTATCTCATTTAAAAAGTAACTGTTAAAAAAAGCGTTCTTTCAGAGTCCAATTTCGCACCATTTTATACATACGTGTCATAATGAAAGCAACTCTATTACGACTAGTACGCACTGCAAACATATACCCGTCTCATGCGGCGCACGTCATGTGTTCTTCAACGAACCTAACATTACGGACGGCTTCAATAGATGAACGCATAATGGAAATTCCGAACACTGACTCTCTTCTAATTATGTAAAGCGGACATGTGTTTTAATATAGGTTAAGATCTGTTCGCAGTTATCGATTATTGAAGGCGCTAGTAACTTGTTCTTCTGCAATTAAATTAAAACCGTACAATGTTCAATTACTAATATAACGTGCCTACTTATATTTTTTTTTATTTCTGCACATTTTAAAATGGAATGTATTATAGATTATCACTTGGAAATTGTTTAAGGAGTTGTTGCTTCATTCGTCGATGGGTCACAAACTACCTGGTTATCGTAGCATGTTAGAGAGAACGTATTATTTGTGTTGATATGAACCACAAAAGACGTTGTTCTAAATTTATGAAGATTTACTGTCAAAAATTGAAGCCGAATAAGCGTTTAAAGCATTGCTCACTATCGCCATTAGACAGAATTTGTGAATAAAATTCCTAGTCTCATTTACCCACGTCATCTGAAATAACACTTTTATTATGCATCGAGCCCGTTGAAACTTATTTTGCATGATTTTTTCTAATAATTTATCAGTGTCAATAATGTTTTGCAGCCGATATAGTTTAGGATTACATATTTTCATAGCAAGGTGCAGCATTTTAAAAACATTCCGCAACTGTTCGTCGTTTATTTTATATTTTTGTTCCATTGTGTACTAAAAGTTTGGAAATATGGCCCCAGTTTCAGCTTTATGTGTGTGGCGCAATGTTTGTTTATACATCTGATTTTTTCTTCTTTATGTCCCTCTAACGTAATTATGTCCTGCAATAAATCGCAAAAACCCTAAACCAACAATTTAAAGATTTACTTCGTTGAATATATTCCTTCAGAGAGCAACAGAAAAAACGTCATAATTTGTGGGTTTGTGTTACTTATACTATTTCAAACCCTTAGTCTGATTTGAACAAAGTTTCGTACAGGCGCTGCTTAAAACCAGGCAAGAAACACATGCTATCTTAAATCAAGTCGCTCTTTACATTTGATAGATGAACACCCTTAAGTTTTGCTTGGGAATCTTCAGGCCTCTTGATCAAACTGCTTCACTTTTCCCTCGGTTTATTCTGAGGGGTTGGAAATCCCTTGACTTCTCATCTCTGATATATTTTTTGGATGTACAATATGAACATATTTTTTTCGTTTTCGGACTAGCATCTCTGCTTTCAACAAATGAAGACACTGTAAAAATGTGTACACTGTTTGTGGATGTGCTTATCGACCGAGTAATCTCCTTGTTGAACTCGGGACCCTAAGGAAAGACACGGAGTAAATGTGACCAAACGCGGCTTACTCAACTAGGATACACAATTAACGAGAAAAAGCTTGAAATCTTTAATTTTGCAAAGTTTGTTACTGTTTATTTGCACAAACATTACATCAACAAACGGAGATGAATACAATTGAGACTAAACAGATCTAGGCAAACCTATTCCCCTTTCAAATCCCAGTATTAATTTCTCTATCAGGCTAGAATTTGCTTTTTATAATAACTTATACATCATTAGTAGCAATTAAATATGGAATTGTTAAATGTGCTTCAAGAATTAGTTAAATGATATAGTTCTTCTAAAAATTTATATACTTTATAGTTCATTATCCCGGGCAACACAGCTAGACAAAAGACAAAATACAGAAAAGTTTACTAAATACTGTAGAAGAACGTAAATCTAAAGAAAGAAATAATGCAAATGGGGTGTTTGAAATATCTGCACTCAGAAACAGAAAAGAACAACAATACGAAAATTACAAACGTTCAGTACTTTGTGTGTCTCAAAGTTTAATACCCTGCATTCGATGTATGGCACTGAGATACCAGAAACTAAAGATCTTGTAATTTGTTGCATGGGAGTAGTACATACAGCTCCTTGAGCAACTTTATTGCAGGTTGCTGCATTACAGGCTTTCAGGGACAGAAAATACCGAAACATTTACCTGCATTACAGATTTGGGTAGCTATATTACCAACATATTGTCGATTTACCGACCTTCAATGGTATTCATTCCCTGCGATAAAGACAAGACCACGAAGAGAACATTATTTTATTCATTATACACAATAATTACACAAATTATTAATTACAAAATTGATTATACAATATGTTGGCAATATTATACAAATAATTATTCAAAATATTGAAGATCTCGTACACAGCAGCCTACAACAGCCGGCTTATGAGAGACTATTTTATTGGTTTGACAAAATGTTGGACACATAATTATACAAAATAATGGGGCATCTCGAACTCGGCAACCAGCTTCAGACATCCGGAGAAGAGGACACTATTTATTGCAGGGGTGGATAAATGGAAATTTCATATTTTAACAATTCCTGCCTTAATTATTTTTTTTTTTTTTTTTTTTTTACAGTAGCAATATTTTGGAGTTCCTATTTCAAAAGCTATTCACCCTTGGTGTTGAATGTTTTCCTTCAGAAGATCGGATTTTATTTAATGTTGAACTTCAAACAACGGCGATTTATTTTTATTGATTATATAAAAGTTTAAAGGTAAGGGGAGAGCATTATTTTGGATGTAAGGCATGCTGTAATTATGAAAAATACATTAAAACAAATTTAAAAATGCAGCAATTACGCAAAAAGCTTGTTATTATACAAAAATTGTTACAATTGAAAAATATTGTTAAAATGTAAAATATTTTGCAATGATTTCACAAAATATTGATTAAGATCAGTAGGGTAAGTATACTTTCAATGTCTTTTATCACTACTAGGAATGGTTAAACAGCAAGCATTCAATTACTGAATAGACATAAAATTACATAAATTGTCCAAAATGGTGCACTATGTGTGAAATTCTTGATGAGAACTAAAAAAATTTGAAGAAGTAGACATGTTGGAAAAAATGTGTAGTGCAGTGTAAAATTCTATTAACGATGGTAAAAATACAATTCTTACATACATTAAATAGTAAAATCGTTGTAAGGATGAAAAATATTTGTTACTATCAAATATTTTGGGATAGATGGTACTAGGAAACAAGTTTTAACTCTGTAACAATAATGTGAAAATATAAAATAGCATTTACAAATAATAATACCTTAAACGATGCTGAAACACTTATGCTGCTTACAGATGGGCTTCCTAAGCTGTACTAAACCAAATTAATGTGAGCAACCAATATAGGGGAAATCGCGTGATTGCTGCAAACAAACTCACAGGTGTGAACACTGAGGGTCAAGTCAATTCATTCACAAAATATCTGGTGCTATGATGTCGCACGCCTCCACGTCATGTCACAAGATGTTCTGTCTCGATCCTGTCCGGACCAATCTCTTTTCGCCGGAGTATGCAAAGACTTGGTGGGATGGGAATTTTGCCGATCTCTTAGATCTGGCAGGAAAATGATTTTTATTGAATTGGGGATGTGAAGCATGTTGAAATGGTGCATAATGTAAAAAATGATGCATATAGTAAACAAATACAAAAAAATATTGTTATTATGCAAACGTTTTTGCTGTCATGAAAAAATTTGACACAATGCAAAAATACTACTATTATAAAAAAAATATTGTTATTATGCACAAGTGTTGTAATTAAGCAAAAATGGTGTTAAAATGCAAAATATATTGTTACGATACGAAATATATGCAAAAAACTTGTTAAGATGCGAAAAATAATTTTACTTCTCCGCTGCATACATTAATTTTCAAGAAAAACAATAAATAGAAAAGTCTAAGCCAACTGAAGCGGGGATCATTACGAACTTGGTTCCATTGACTTACTGAGCGTTGGTGAAGGATGTATTTCACTTCAATCAGGTTTGAACCTGTTAGGCATCATGAGGGTCGTGAAAGATTTCCTTCTTGTATTTTTATCTGCTATTGTTTTCTCACCCCGACAAAAAAAAAATATTCCGGTGTTTTACGAATTCCTATCTTAAAAGTTTTACCCCGTTAATAGCATTTCTACATTCTTACTTTGAGTCTGGAATTTCATATTAAGTTATACCTCACTTTCACTGCCTAGGGAAAAGCAGAAAGCCAATCGAAAACTATGATGAGTCGCGAGCATGCGGAGTGCTGCCTGAATTGTTGAAATTGCCAAAATTTTATTTGAAAATATACAATTTAGAAACATTATTATAGAACAAAACGAACAGTTTTTTCAAAAGTTCTTTTCTTATACAAAATGTTTGTATTGTCAAGCACCATGATCATAATATTACACTACCATTTGTGCATATGTGTGCAAACGCATCTAGCGTATCTTGGTTTAGTATGATAAATTTCTAAAGTAACAATTATTGGTATAATTAGTTTTTCTGTAAAGAATATATCATTTAATCATATTTTCGCAACGATTTTGTTCTAAGTGGATTTAAATTTTGGTTATAATTTTTAAATGATTGTAATCATTTTATATATTACGTGTGCAGTGTATTAAGCAATCGGTGAATGTTTCAAGCTTATAAAATTTACGGCTCAAAATACGTTATCAGCAGTGTCAACATTTATATGCCTACACAAATAAACCAACTCACTCCGCTTGTGGTAAAATTTACTTATGTATGATATGTAATAATCTCATTTTTGTTGCTTTGATTTCCTTCCCTCCCTGCTGATTCATCCTGATTTTCTTAAAGTTTGTTGAGTCTACACAAAGCTGCCACAAGAAGAACAATTGTGTTTTTATCACTGTAATTCAGTAAATTTGTCAAAAAGTATTGTATGCTTTGCAAAAAAAATGAATATTTCCTCCCTGCGATTCCGCTTTAACACACGGCAGTGAAACAAGAACGCTCTGCTCGTTTTCATTGGAAAGCGGAGCAAATCACTCTGACTTTCACCTGGCTTTGCTAAGTGTTTTTGTAAATAAAGAATACATTCACTGTCTCTAAATTAATAATTCCTTCAAAGATATATGATGGGATATAGACAGTGTTTTAAATCATTGAACCAAACTAAAATAATTGCTGTTTTTAATAATCTCAGATATTGCTAAGTTGGTTTTTTCACTCTATCTTAATACTATTTTCGTCAAATAGGCAGTTTTAGCGAATATAGAAACTCAAAGCTGAAAAAGGTGTAATTAATGAGTATTATACCAGTCTTTAAATTAATAATTCATTCAAAGATACACGTTGGAACAGAAATTAAGTGTATTTTAAATCATATATAAAGTTTAGGGAAAATATCGCTGTAATTATTGATCTTTACTGTGCTTCTGTGTCCTGTAATAAAAATAGGTTTAAAGAAGGGATTTTTTTGTACCACATGTATGAAAAATGGTAAAATGTGATTATTTTATTTCATATATCCATTCAACTAAATATTAAACGAAGCTATTCTAAAACTTTACCCGGTGTACTGTAAACAATGATTCGTTTCACTTGTTTTACTCCAACGATAATTCTGTAGTATGGTTTTTAAATAGTTTTATAAACGTGTAACTGTTACACGCTCTCACAAACACACACATGAGCACAACTTCTCATTCTTCTCGTCAAGTTTCTCCATTGTTGCAGTCGAAAGCTTGTATGAATGTTGCATTTTTTAACCGCCACGGATGACCGAGGTCGTTAAGGCACGGACTCGTGAGCGGGAGGTCTACGGTTCGAATCCCGCCACGACGGTCCTCCCTGACTGAGATTTTTCCAGGTTTTCCTCAGTCCTCATAACTGGCAAATGCCGGGGAAGTACCTTAAACTTAGGCCTGGAACATTTCCTTCCTTAAAAAAAATCTTTTCTCAATATATCATTTCATTTCATGTATCATTAGTGTTCGCCGCCTGTGGTGCCTCAGTAGTAAAGACGGGCGTTACACACCATTAAAAATTGTTGCATTCTATAACAAAATAATTAAACATACACTATATTTCGCTCACTATTAATCACATTAAAATATATTATTCTATTTACCATTTAATTTACTCACCACTATCTCACCATTCAATTCGAGATGAAGAAAAACTATTCTTGATAGCATATCTGGGGAAATGAACCTCGCTTCAGGCACCATATATAGCCTAAATTCTTCCCCTTTATTATTGTTGTAACCTAGGCGATAACCACCCTACAGTTTATTGATATGATCCAACCAACACTAGCGATTCAATAATACGCGGTTACCCACTAGCCATGATAGGTATAATATTTCCATCTGAAGCGTTGCTACGAGTTATCAGATATATATCTCAGCTTCCACATCGACGCAAAATGTATTCTGTTTGAAAAAAAATGGAAAAATATCTGTCACATACATGTCGCACCTATCCCACTGCCAAAAACCCTTGTTAGACTATTTGAATGAATATCTTTTTGTGAAGTGAAATTTGGTGTTTTATACGCAAAAAACACGCATTCTATACAATAAAGTTAAAAGCGTTGAAATGTACGGAATCTTACACGGTAAAAACTATATTTTAACTTTCAGAAGCTCTTATATTTTTGCTAAGAAAAACATTTTCACACAATTATTTACTATTAGTACAGCGAATTAAGTGAGAAAAAATATATTGCTGCACTTAACTGTTGCAACTGATGACACTTATTTTTAAAAGCGAGATTCCCTTTAAAAATATTGTTTTGCTAACAGAGTGACTATCTGATTGCAAAAGTTTACACAATGCGAAGACAGGCATGAAATTCATAAATATTTAAACCATAGAAGTTAATTAAATCCTGGACGGTAAAAATAGGATTTTAACTTAGAAAATTGTCCTCTTCACAAGAAAAATATTTTCTCACATTGATTTACTATTACTACGGCGAAGAGAAAAATATATGGTAGAAATTAACTCGTGTAATTTAAGACGCTTATTTTTAAAAAGGAGATTCATTTTCCAAAGAAACCAATGATTTGCTAAAATGAGCCACTGCCCGGCAGGCAAACCAGACTACTTTAAAAGGGGGAGAAGGCTTTCATGACCGAAACCTGTGACACGCAACTTTCATCAACGGTCAGTAAGTCGACAGAGCATCTCCGTTGCAGTAGGTTTGGGATATGTTATTTTGTACTTTTTCCCGGAAATTAACACAGTTTAATATTGCTACACAGCCGACACCTAACATTTTCTTTTCGCATTGTAACAACCTTTTTATCTTTATAACTAAATCTTTTGCACTTTAACACTATATGTTGCATAATTACAACATTTGTGCACCTTAGCAATACTTTGTTTATTTGGACTATATTTTTGCATAATTACAATTTCTTGCACAATGGCAATATTTTTGTATTTTAACAATTTTACACCGTTAAAATATTTTTGTACTTTAACAATTTTTGGCATAATTACAATTTTTTTGCATAATTACCACATTTTGGCACAATAGAAAATTTAAATAATAAATATTTTTGCATTCTAATCAAATGTTTGCATAATAGCAAAATTTTTGCATAATAACACTATCTTTTGAATCAAAGAATATATGTTTAATTTGTTTTTATATGAGGCATAATTTTAACATACTTCACATCCAAAATTCAATAATAAATCATTCTCTTCCTGCCAGATCTAAATAGTTCAAAAATTCACATCCCACCAAATCTTTGCACACTGCAACGTCACGAAATTGCTCCGGACATGGTTGCAACAAAACATTGATGACGTAACATGCAGGCCTGCAACGCCATATTGCCAGAAATCTTGTGCAGGATATTATTTGTCTAATGTATACCCTCATCTGTGGATTTGTTTGCACCAATCACACGATTTTCCCTTTATTGGTTTCTCACATTCATTTGGTTTAGTATAGGTTAGGAAGGCCGCATTAGGTTATTTAATGTAATATTATTTGTAAATGCTATTTTATAATTTCACATTATTGTTACAGAGTTAAAACTTGTTTCCTAGTACCATCTATACAAAAATATTTGAAATTAACGAGTATTTCCCATCCTTACAACGATTTTATTATTTTAATGTAGGTAAGAATTTTATTTTTACCATCGTTAATAGAATTTTACACTGCACTACAAAGTTTTTCCAACATGTCTACTCCTTCAAATTTTTTAGTTCTCATTAAGAATTCCTCGCATGGTGCACCATTTTGGACAATTTATGTAATTTTATCTATAATCATTAATAGAATGCGTGCCACTTAACCATTGCTAGTAGTAATAAAGGACATTTAAAGTGTACTTACCCTGAAAACCTTAATCAATACAACATATTTTGCATTTTGACATTATTTTTCAATCGCAACAATTTTTTGGGCAATGACAAGTTTTTTGCATAATTGCAGCATTTTTTGCATTCTAACAATTTTTGCCGAATTACATTTTTTGCATTTTAACAACATTTTTGTATAATGATATCATTTTTTAAATTTTATTAACGCTTTTTGCATAATTACAGTATTTTTCAAATTTGTTTTAATATATTTTTCACAATTATAACATGGCTTACATTCTCCAAAATAATGCTCACCCCTTACCTTTAAACTATTGTATAATAATTAAAAGTACATTCCTGTTCTTTGAAGAAAAACATTAAACATTAAACAAAATCCGATCGTCTGAAGGAAAAAGCTGTACACCAAGGGTGAAAAGCTTTTAAAATTGGAACTCCAAAACATCGCTACTGTAAAGAACAAGAAAAATCGTTTTAAACAGGAATTTTTAAAATATGAACATATCATTAGCTCACCTCCACCTGTGCAATAAATAATGTCTTCTCCGGATGGTTGTAGCGGTTGCTGTGTGTCAGATGTCCCAACATTTGATATAATTATGGTCCAATAGTTTGTCAAATCAATAAAATAGTCCCTCCAAAGCCGGTTGTCTGGCTGCTAAGTGCGAGATGTTCTAACGGTTTGTACAGTTACATATATAAAATTCCCAGCATTTTGTCAAAAAATTGTAATTTGTATATTCAATAAAATGGTTCCTCCTAAGGCGGTTTTTGCTGACTGCTATGTGCAAGATATCCGAAATTCATAATGCATAAAATTCCAACATTTTGAATAATCAATTGTAATTAATCTGTAAAATAAATAATGTCCCCTTCTTGGGCTTGTCTTTGTCGTAAGGAATGCATACCACTGAAGGTAGGTAAACCTACGACATGTCGGCAATGCAGCTACATGTTACGGGATTGCCTGCCTCTGAAAGTCGGAAATGCAGCAACATGTAATAATGATTTTTCAAGGAACGGCCTATACTACTCATTGGACAGCAAACAAATTTATGACATTATAAGTATTTAGCTATGTTTTGAGGATGCCAGTAGACCTGGTGAAGAAAACTGGACCATGTTAACAATAGAAGCAAACAAATGATAATTGGAAGTTTTTGAGCATTCTGTAATAATACCACCGCTTTGAACAGTTCTATATGTGTGCCATAAAAATGAATGGGTTCCTCGCTTACACGATATGAAATTAATTTAAGTGAAAGTTTCCGCATTTAAAAACATATTAGAAGTGGCATAGCGTACGCTGCATACGCACACGCAGCAGCTTTTGATATTGTTTTAAAAAGCCAATTAATAACTATTTCATACACTCGTTTTTAGTTATTGAAAGTCAGTTTTTAATAAACACCCTTTTCACCACACATGTGCCCTCGGTAATGATAATTTGTTGGAAATCGGTTATCTCCGAGCCCAAGAAGTACTAAAACATGCAACTTAGCGCTATTTTTTAAATTAATGTTTAATATCTGACTCATCAATCTATTGATTACATGCACCAAATTTCAGTTGGCTAAACTGACCCAATTTGTTATTTTCCACCTGAGCTCAAAGTGACGTTATACTAAAACCTTGCAGGTTGCTTCTAAAGGTAGAATAATCTTCTCATAAGACATGTGTGCTGAGATTCCTTTTCTTACGATATCTCCTCGAAACATACTGTAGGTTCTGTGGCAGCACAAAGTGCCTGTAGGCAAATAACTTGCATAAAGAAAAATAGCACTCGTCTGTTGCGGAATTCAAAAAGAATATATACGTTCCATCTTACGGAAGAAATTTCCAGGATGTTTCCATCGAAGCCAAGAAAGAAAGCACATTTCAGAAAAGAAACTTCTATATAAATCTAGATCTATGCACAGAAGAATCATAAAATTCTCTGGTCCAGCCGCGAAAGCAATCAGAAACACCGTGAATACAAAGAGATTCTGTTTATGGCCTCTCGGAACAGACCACCAGCACTAACCAGGGTACGGAAGTGCTCTAGATCTCAATGTTACGGTCCATTCATCCGTACGTCCGAATATGTTAGCGTTTGCTTGTTGATCGTCTGCTATCTCTTGAAAATGGAAGGAAATAGCGCAACTCAGCTGACTACAGTATTTTATCACCATTCGCTTTTTTACTGTCTTGCCAACAAGCCTAGATACTATATAACGTTTACATTTACAATATAAAGATCTTTGAACATATTTCTACCAAATGCTTGTTTTACCTTTGCGTGTGCTTGCTTTAATTTTCCATATAGTCTAATAGAAATTTAGAAATAAATCTGACATTAGATAAAAACGGGATCAAGTCATCTTTTATATATTTCCAGTGTTAAGGGAAAAAACGACATCATATGATGATGATTATTGCTTAAGGGCGCAAAACTTCTATGGTCATTAGCGCCCATCAACATCATAAAGCCTGTCCACATAATTATTGTAAAAATACAGACAGAATGTATGGAGTTGACTTATTTGGAAGCTGGTTCGTTTATGGAAATTTGAATATGAAAATCAGGTTTTTCAATATGAGTCTGTGCAGGATAAAACAATTAGTAGTGAATGCAGACTAATAGTAAAATGTTTGGCTAAAGCGAATTATTAATATACCGAATATCACAATAATGAAACATCCAGTTATTATTGACTATACAAATACAAACATGCCCAACATAACAGGAACCCCGCCATCTCCAAGTTTTCGTAACAGATAAATCGGTCAATTGGAACTAAAGTGTGTTTGCAACTGGAAAGCAGTACCTCGATACAGTTAACTATTTGGTCCGAACTGATGGCTGTTTGGTTTGTATAAATTTGAGCAAGACGTTGCAAAGAAATTCTAGCATGTGAGTCCTTCCCATACCATACATTTATCAGGATGTGCTGCAGTCCCATCAAGATGGTACCACAATCACTCAGCAGCATATACTGTAACAACTCTGCAAGTACGTTCTGGAGAACATGAGGTAATAAAGTGATTACCCAAGATGCCACAACATACATTTACTTCCCACTATACTTTAAATGTTGCCCAATGAGGGCTATGAACGCTCCAGAATTGATGATTCAAAGTTCCTTATTGGGAAATCTCAACCCATACGAAAATAATAATGTTGATGAAAAGGCTGCATCATTGTCCAAATTGTGTAATATCTATCGATAAACTTCTTCAAATATCTTCTTACCTAAATGGTAAAATAATAAAATTTCTTATAACATAATATTCACATAACAGGTTGAGGATTATGTAAAACAACTTCTTCACTGCAGCATCTCTAACAGGACGTGTCCTACTAAGTGATCCAGTTGCTTGTATCGGGAAATCTGTTTTGATACAGGCACTGATCCTTTTGCGCGTTTTGTTTTGTTTCTCCATAGATGAGCAATATGTCAATATATTCTTTACTGGAAAACATCGAGTGCATGAACAAATTTTATGCTTTCATCTTTGTTTATATCTAGAAGTGGAATTCAGGCAGCACATATACATTGTTATCGGGCGAATGAGGCACTCTCAGCCCTGCTTTTGTGCGATGTATCTGCATACATATCCATGGCACCCAATCAGCAGCAGCCTCTTAAAGTGACAGCAAACACAAGAGGACCCGTTCCATCTCCGCTGTTTCAAGCGCAACGGCAAGACCTATTGTTTCCATCAGGTTAGGGCCAAGCATTCATTTCATGTTTTAGAACAGCAATCGTTAACTTGTTGCACTTGCAGCACTCTGCACCGTATCAAAGTGCAGAGGAGAGCCAGACATTGGCGAAGTTGGAATTACGCTTTCACAGTACAAATACTTAAATAGTCGCGGTAACTGAAACTTGAAAGAGCTTTAATTTTAACAGAAAATAATTCTACAAATATATTTTTGTATGTTTGAAACAATGACATTAATCTATACTATACTATACTTTACTGTAATGAACAATGTAATATACGGGTGGCCGAGGTCGTTAAGGCGCGGACTCGTGAGTGGGAGATCTGGAGTTCGATTTTTACCAGGACCATCGTTCCTGACTGAGTTTTTTTCCAGGTTTTCCTCAGTCCTCATAAATAGCAAATGCCGGGGAGGTGCCCTAAACTTAGGCCTGGAACCTTCCTTCATTTAAAACAAAATCTCCCTTCCCAATTTATCATTTCATTACATGCATCACCATCTGTGATGCCTCAGTTAGTAAAAGCGGGCGTTAAATACCATTTAAAAATTAATTTATGCTATAATTTTTCATTACATTTATAAGTAACAGTTTCCTTCAATTTATCAAAATTAATCATTGAAGTTAAATAATAATACAATTATTTTGTTTTCCTGATGATAATTGCGCCTTTTATATTGAATAGTATTTGGAACTGTATTCTGTGTACTACTGAGACGGAGGGCATATTTTATATTTTCATCCAATAGCTTTAACTGCTTCACACAAATAAATACTACCAAACACAGATATTAATTTTGCAGCAAGTCGGTGTGGTATGGGAAAGCTTTACATCTGAAATTTTAATAAAAATACCAAAAGTTATTGCTTTGAACTTTGTTTGTTAATTCAGTATCATTTTGTAATACAATTACTTTTAAGTGTTGCAAACACTGAAAATTCCCTTCACAATTTCTCTAGATCTTGAAATCGTAGATGAAATTCGTTCTTCAGCTATCGCATTGCCTTTTCTCATTTATTCCAATCCGCCGTTTCCAAGAACAGCTCAAGAGAAGTTAATTTTATAAAATGGAATGCGTTGGTGGCGAACAATTGACTTTTCTAAAGTTATAATTTCTACTTAAACGCTCATATAATGTCAACAGTATGTCCTCTATCCTTCAGGTTTTTATTTAGAACATTAAGATGATTCGTCAAATGTAAAACCCATTACTGTCCAGCAGCTCTGGAACTAACTTTTCTTGCATATCCAAATAGAGCAAGTTCCTCTCTGAATGTGAAGAATTGCCACGCCACGCCGAGGCAAACGGACCTCTAGAAAATATGGTATATCTATATTAGAACTTTCAATTTCATTAAAACTGACTAAATATTATCATGATTAACCACTTTGGATCTTAACGTTTGTGGTTCTAACTACCACGTCCATCACGTTACCAACGTCATTGTGTTTGGCATTATTCTCTTTATAAACAATGCTTGTTGGTTTGGTTTATTTACGGACGCTCTTTTACACCTCAGGTCATCAGTATCCCATTCAATTCAGGACCGATAAATTTTCCTAGAGGCCTCTTCTTTCAGGCTTGAGGTTCTTTATCGTGCCGTCAATCTACGACATGGGACCAACAGCTTTACTTCCCTCCCGAAGGAACCATGCTTAAGATTTTTACGCCTGAAAAAATCCATCGACCCTGTCCGGGATTGAACCCGCGATCTTGGATTTAGGAGGCAAGTATGGTTACCACTAGACCACCTGATCCGACTTATAAACAATGCAATGTATTGAAACAATATCATGTTGAATATTACATTTCTTTATTATCTATTTTTTGGATAAGTCCCACAAATCGCATAGTATTACAAAAATTAAATGGAGCTCTTTAAGGACATGAAAGGTATGTTAATCGCAAGCAATATATATTTTCGTCTAGTCCTGTGTTTAAGAGGCACAATATCTAGTTCCCCTGACGTATATTGCAAATCGTGCTGTGTTACATATATCAATGCTGTCATCTGCTGCTGGCTTTAAAGCACATATTAATAAATTTAATTTCAAAATGAACAGAAAGTTGTAACCGATGCACTACTGTTGTGGGCGACAAATAAATATTTCGTACTAAACGTCTGCTGCATCGCAAATTCGTAGTGAATTGAATTGAAAGAGTTTTCTCCCAATTTACAATGCTATCTTGCAGTTCATTCACAGGGTAAGTTCTGCAGATTCGCTTTGTTCTAAAATAATATAACACAACCATATTTGAAGCCCATTTCACATGGCATATTATTATTATTATTATTATTATTATTATTATTAACCAAGTGAAATTTGAAAAAAATAGTTAAATGTAAAAGCACTTAGTTCTATGTGAGTTTTTGTTACATTTTATGCAAATTTCTTTTCTTACCTTATCTTGATATTTATCAAATTTTTGTTTGCATGAAGAGTGTATCGTTACAGATTAAAATTTTGTGGCATATTAGGTATTTGCCACATTGTTAAATTCTATGAAAAGAAGTGTTTTTTCTTAATCAACACTGAATGTTGAAGTTTCAGATCTGCTACATTTTGTAATACGCCACTACAGTGAATATGGGTAATATCTGCCTACGCAACACTGAGCCTTGCACAGCAATAAAATATCTGAGTTGGCGATGTCTTAATCGAGCGGGGAGGGGGGGGGCATTCGTGAGGTACTGCGTTCAAATCCTTTGGGGCTGGTTATTCTGATATTGAGTTTTTTCCGTGTTTTTCCCTGGTAACTGAGGCAAATGTTGGGGTGGAACTTTTCTTTCCAGGAGTTTTTCGCTCTCCCATTTCATGTCGGGCGAGGTGGGTTGGTGTGGTTTGGCGGTGGCTTGCGATTTGGAAAAATAGTTGGCGTGTACACGGCCCTGATGAGTGACTGCAAATCTTTAGAGAAAGCATCGCTGGCGTCTTACCGCCCATAGATAGTGGATGACGGGTACCTTCCTCCCGGAGGGGCTTTCACTGGGGCGTAGGCACAAACGGCCAGCCCTTGTGTACGGCTGAAGTACCGATATAATCACCTCCGTGTTTTAACATTCAAATAATACGGTCTTTTCATTTTTTCAAGGGACTTGCATAAGGACTGTTTTCCTACAAAGGGACGTGATTTTCTTTGTTACCATGTAGATGGCAAGTAGAGGAAAGTTTTCTTTTAGAAATTGCAACTTATAAACATTATAAGGGGACAGTGGACCATCCTGTATAAGATTCCAAAAAATCTAAAGGAACTAAAATGAAGAAACAAGAGAAGAATAAAATTAATATGGAAAAATATAAAGTTAAATATTTTAAATTATAGGTGATTTATACTTTAATTAGAAATAAATACATATTAAGAAATTAATATATTTTAAATCAAGCGTTTCTACAGCGTTCTTTGTGTGTTCTAGAATTGAGCACAACGAAATGCTGTACCTATAGACAAATCAACAGTAGGTATTGTGTACTTGTATTAGCTTTGGGTCCACCACACAATTATTGCTATGAATATCATAAATTAATAAAGACAAGGAAAAAAAGACTGACCGTTATTTGCCTGCTGAATTAATCGAAAAATCATTTACATTCTGTATATGTGGCCTGCAACTACACCAGCATTGCCGTGACGGTAAGCTATTTTGGTCGTTGATTTCCCCGACATCTCTGCAGGCTAGAACATTTCTGTTTTAGTTTTAATTGCCTTTTTGTGTATTGCACTTAATTACAAATAGCTCATGGTTGAAACAGTGTAGTTCATTCTTCCACATAAACAATGTGGTTTCCTTTTGTGTTTCTCAACTGTTAATAATGCAAGTGTAGCTTACATGTTCGTAAATTTTCGATCAAAAATGCCGAAATCGTGGTAATATTATATCAGATTTAAAGTTCTGTTCTCATATTCACTTCTCAAAATCAGTATGTTGTCTATAAACATGGACAAGTTAACGTTTAGCTGTTTTAGCTCAGCAGCAGCATTGGTCGTGCTTGAACGTAAACTAACTTCTAACTATACATTTGTTATTTTCACCGTATGTTGATAAAAGGATAGCTTTTTGGAAGTAAGCTTTATTTATGTTTACAAAATGCTCAAATGTATTTATACCAGAAACATAAATTAATACATAAGAAAGAGAGTCCAAAAGATATTTAATTTATTGATATGTTATGTTGAAAATCGCCTTCTTTAATGCTGCGGCTATATAATCGTGCAATGAATGATTTCAGATTATTCTACTGTTAATATGAAAGCTATTTGGAGTGAAAAATAAAAACGTGCAAGGACGGCAGATTAATTCCACCTCTGGTCTCTAATGAGAATATCGCTACTTTCATATCAGTGGCGATAATTCAAGCTCCACATCAGCCTGCAAAAATCTTCTTATGAGATTTTCCAAATGCTGCAACAGAAGCTCTTATTACTGAATCAGGTACTTTAACTCATTACCCTGAATTACCCCACCTGTTGGGGCAAGGGAGTCATTCCTTCATTTACAAGGGAAAGGGAACGATGGAAGCTTCGGACAATTCTAGGGGGGGGGTCATTTGTTACAATTTATGCATAAATATGTTGTAGAGTATGACAGAATAAAAGCATTGGAGACAGAATTTGGTAAACTATCAAAATGTCAACTTGGTTTCCATGCAGTACACGGTACGGTACAAGGCGCATTTACTTTACACACCCTAAGAGTAAAGCAAGTGTCAGTCACGCGAGAGAAACTGCATTGCGCTTTTGTTGACTTAAGAGTTGCATCGACCGTCAGGCACTCTGGTTCCAATTGCGGGTAAAGGGAATATCGGGGAAAGGATTCCTGCTATACAGCAATATATGGAAATGGGAATTCTGCTTTAAGTAGGACAAGAATGGAGAGTTTGGTATGCAGGAGGGGATTGAGGTTGTTGATTTGTTTTATTTATGGACGTTCTTTAACATCTCAGGTGATCAGCGTCCCATTCAAATCAGGGCGTGAAATGGTCGACAAATTTTGTTCAGAGGCCTCTTCTTTCAGGCTTGAGGTTCTTTTTCGTGCCTTTAATGTACGACACGGGACACACGGCTTTACTTCCCTTCCGAAGGAAGTCATACTTAGGATTTTTACGCCCGAAAAAATCCATCGACCCTGGACGGGTTCGAACCCGCGATATTGGGTTTAGGAGACATGTATGGTAACCACTACACCACCAGGACCGACGAAGGGATCGAGGCACTTGCTGCTTAATGTGTTTATAGATGACGTGGTGTTACTGGAAGACAGGTGCCGGTTCTTGTGTACACAGAAGACATGCTACTGTGTTCTATGTCTACAGAAAAGACTACCAGGAGTAGTTACTCGCCGTTGATGTTAACAAGGCAAAAGCAATGACTTTTAAGAACGGGCAGGTTAGCAGTAGGGTGGAGACATGTGGCGGAACCTAGATAACGTGAACACTTTCGCATACTTGGACATTTTAAAATGTGGTTCACTTTCACACTTTCTCTAAACTGTAAAGTTTCAATTACATTTTTGCCCATGTTTGAATCTTTACCTGTCCTTGAGTATCCTTATTATTGTCTGCTTTCCAAGTTTCCGGAACACCCAAGTCTCTACTCACGTACACAAGGGATGGCTCAGGCGGTAATGCTTTCGGAAGGTCTCATTAGGCCGACCATCTTGACTTGGAATTTTTTCCTCTTTTCCCCTGTTTACTTACACTACTCCTCTTTCACTTCATATCAATTTCTGACGCAATGTGATGGGGGTTGTAAAGGTTTCTGCCCTGGCGTCTTTTGAGGGGTTCCAACAACTCAAAGGGGGTTCCACCGGCGGTGGAGTGTTCTATCTGAAAAATGATAGGAAGCCCACATGTGTCCGCGCAGTCACCACCTGGTCTTCCTTCATCTAATTGGGGGCGTATGCACGAAGAAAGGCTCAAGTACCAAAAGTATTCTTCTGTGCCCCAGACCATCCTCCATTAAAACAAAACTCCCATATACCGAAATAAGAGGAAATAACTCGATAAATGATCAAAGAATTGAAATTTTGTGCTTTCTGCCGCATCTAGCAGCGCCACAGTAGTATATCATAAAACTGCCTTACAATCATACTTGCATGTCATAAAGACACCCGTAATTAGAAATATATGAACATAAAATTATACCACATCACTTAAGTACACGCTTCTGTTATTATTTTGCGCCGGTGCATAAAGTAACATTAACAAAATATTCATGTGTTATAAAGAACAGAAGATAACTCATGACATTTAGAAAAAAAGGGTTACTATAATTAATGAAATCTAATGTATCTATTAAGGCATATCTTATTCTACACTTTCGTTCACTTTAAAAGTTGTTATTGAAATATAAAAGTATATTATTGTTGATTTTTAAAATAAGTTACAGCACCATTTTCTCTTTGTTGCCTCTTCCCTGTGCGAGTTGAAAAGTGGTGGTGGTGGTGGCAGTCATTCATACACTTGGCGGAAGGAGAGGATAACGTTCTTACCTGGGCGCTATGCATGGCAACGCCCACACTCCCTTCCAGTATAAGATTGATAGACACGCACTGCGTACCTTATTGACATCGGCCGCAAAGAAAAAATTAACTGTATATTCTGTAAAGTTGCACAGCCTAACCGAATTACGAACGGCTCTTTTGCAATGCTCCTTGTCATTGCAGCATTTGAGTGTTTCGGAGGTACGGGGTCACACTTCCTTATGTTCAAATCTTTTATGCATATACGAAATGTCGTTTTTTTTTTCTTCTTCTTCAAAGAAGTTTTCAAATATCTCTGAACACTAAACCAGGAAACACAGCTCTTAAAGGTATGCTATGCCTTTTAGATGTGTAGTAAGTCTGCCTAAAGTTATGTAATGATCTACTCTGAGCAGTGTAATTATAGAAATGATTTATTTACAGATCTAGAATAGTATGATAAATATTAAAAATATATTACTGTGATAAGTTTTTCGTTTTATTTGAAAGAATATCTAAGAGACCAACGTCTTCATGTTCCCAAAACCGGAGAGCAGGTTCAAAGTCTACCGCTGTACCTAAACAAGCGTGCGGTAAAACGGGCCTACATGCTATGGAATACTCAAGCAAACTTGATGCTCTTCTTCTGCATAAAAGCAATTTTAATGTTAGTGGGCAAATCCGTGTGTTCACTAGTGTGATAGACGTTGTCTTAATTCAGAACCAAACAAATGCAAATGTTAGAGGACAGTTTACATTAAAATGATGCCTCGAAAGAAAGAATGAGATAACAGAACCTGCTATAAAATATGTTACATGAGGCTTGTAGTTTCAGCAGTCGCATGAAACCAAATGTTGTACACAAACAACGCTAGTTCAACTTACTTTCACCTCAATAAGGAACTATTGAAAGATGTTGTTTTATTTCTGTGAAAGCAAGTAGAAATTTCTTAATGCAAAAATTCCTTGTACTTCTTGCTCAAACTTTGTGGGACAAAATGTCAAACATTTCCTTTTTCTGTGTATTACAAGTTGAAATTCTTTAGTCCTTAAATACTGGTTGAAATGTGCCATACAGTTGACAAAAAGAACACAAGTACAAAGTTTGTACGATAAGGAAGAAATCTCTTAATCTTGCTTAGAAGGTCAATGCAAGAACTTGTTAGGACGTGCCAACTGAGCAACTCTACATTAGCTTTTAACATAGAATTTTGCCAGGAAACACGATGTTCTCCTCTATAAGAGCACTAATAAAATATGACCTAGCCCGTTTCAAATTGCATGATACCAAATTCTTTATGCTGAACTTTACGCTGAAACCTTGAGCTCAAGTTGTGTCATGCTATTTTCATTCTCCCAGGTGACTCATATATATGTGTGCGTGCGTGCGTGCAGAAAGCGGAATTGCCGCCAGACTACAAACAACACTGCCGGGTGCGGCAATCAGTTTTGTTGTTTTGACAAGGAGTTCTTATCCATTTTAAGTAAATTCATTAACTGTTAATGAAGCACGATCTTGTTTGCAGAATGTCTACGAATTTCAAAATACACTTGTTGATGGGCTAAAATCTGATAAGCGGCAATGCATTCATGTACAATGAAATTATTCTTCTCAAACTTCAATGCCATGGTTGAATAATATTCATGGTTTGTGCACTTATATCAACGATCTAAACCTCTCCAGGTGAAAATGCTCCGGATCATTATAGCATTCTTAACTAAGTAAAACGTGAAATGTAAACTAAAAGTTCAATTGAACAAATGTTATGAAAATGTAAGCACATTGTCAACCTTTTCTATAATGGAAGCATATATTAGGACCTATTCCAAGTAACTTTAGGGTACATCTGTAAGCTAATTAACTTTAATTAGCAAGTTCTTTTGAGCATCTGTTTGTTACTTGCTTTATCTGAAAGAAGGAAATCTATAGGTAGCTTTCCACTACGTGGGACAGCTACCTTTGGTGCAAGCAATAAATCCTTTGGCTGCCCATAAAAGGGTAAACATTGAAAGTGGAAAATAAATGAGCCCTACATTGCACACCTGCTATTCTATCACGAATCTCCGAGACTTGTTGTCTGGGCAATATCACCCTTACTTGAAGCATTAACTTCTAAATTTACCTTATTATTAAGTCATTAACGTGTAAGGGTCGAATATCTTTATCATCAAGCAACGCGGAATCATTTTCGTGTTCTTTCACAATATAACATCTTCATCAATACAGAGCCACTCGTTCAGGCGCGGAATCGAGAGAGGGAGGTCTGGAGTTCGATTCCTACCTGCACCGTTCTCCTAAAGGATTTTCTAGATTTTCCTCGGTCATCATAAATGGCAAATTACGGGGAGGCACCCTAACTTGGGCCTGGAACCCTTAATTCCTTTAACAAAAAATCCTTTCCCAGTTTATCATTTCATCTCATGTATCACCACGTAAACCTTGAACTTGTAGGCAAATACCTGTTTATACTTGCCGTCGGGAAATGTGCAAAGTAATTGCAGATGTTTGCAATTTATGGAAATTGATACACACTGGTAGCGCTTTCACAGTACTTAAAATAGGGCTGAGTGCCTATTTCCGTCTTTTTGTGCCTAAATACCTAAACAAGCAATGTTTTAATTAATTAATACAGTAGTGGTTATAATAATGCAGTTATTAATTTGTCTTATATACAAAACGGCACCACATTTTCGTGCAAAGTCTACAGGAATTCTTTCCAACAATGCAAAGCTTACTATTCACCACTGGCCGCACCAACAACTGGCAAGCTTGCGATTAATCTTTAAATTATCACCCATGTTGAATGCCTCAACGACAATGTACAACACATCATTTAAATTTAACTTCTAGTTTTCTCCTGTGTGTATGTCCTGTATTGTGTCACTTGTAGTGTGAAGAGAAACATTCTCAAAATACAATTTTCGAATACTTCTTCAATCCATTCCTGGCTGGTGGATTATAAAGATCTTATTCATGAAACAGATCGGTAAAACTAACTCATTTCTTTGTTACAGTAGGCAAGCGGGTAACTAATTTTTAAGAAATGTAAAATCAAGCCCCTTTCTTCTTTGGAGTTATAAAATGTATATAATTCATTATTATTATTATTATTATTATTATTATTATTATTATTATTATTATTATTAAAATTTCAATTTGAAGGAAAATTAGTCAATTAATATTAATTCCGAATCATACTTACAAAAGTCAACCATTCTTTCAGATTTCACACGAGATTATGTCCCACATTAAGCAGCATGTAAATGGCACTGGACACACAGGAAGAACAAAAAGAAAAGAATTTTCTTAAACTCTACTGACTCAAATTTCCGCGAGTTTGGCAGCCACTGATGATTTCAACTCAGATCTTTGAAGGGCATTGCTAGCAGGTAATATACCACGGAACATGCTACAAAACCACATATTCCGTAATTTTTTGGAAAAGTATACAAAAAACCCATTCCATCTGAGTCCACACTCAGGAAGACAAATTTGGATATTGAGTATCAGAAAACACTTGCTGTAATTAGGAAAGATATAGGAGATACCTGCATCTGGAGAGGTGTCAACGATACCACGAATGCTCTCAACAGATATATTGCAAACATAATAGTTGGTAAACTCAATGATACATCTTGTAGCAACCAGAGAACTTCATAAGTGAATGGTCAGTCCATTGCCTTATTGTAAACAAAAGTGTACAGCTGTAATGTCTGGTGGTGATGAAGAGAGTAGGGCTCTTCTTCTCTGCACAGACGCTGCTTCCTACGTGATCTTAGCCCCTTCCCTTCTGAAAACATTGTACCCTAACCTTATACATGTAACCTGTTTGGCCCACGCCTTTCACCGGATCGCAGAAAATATAAAGAGTGCATTTCCGCAAGTCAATACCCTGATCTTCGATGTGAAGCAAACTTTCTGCAAATCTCCATCCCACATTGTATTCAAGAAAAAACTTCCAGAAAAACCTCCTCCTCAACAACCTATTTTAATACGCTGAGGCAGCTCTACAGGTGCGAAACATTGGAATGACATTGCTGCTATGGTAAAAGAACCGCCTATGATGCCTCAGCAGTAAAAAGGGGCGTTAAACACTATTTAAAATGTTAAAGGACTTCCTACTGAGATTACAGATTTAGTCTGCAAAGAAACTGTTGAAAAATTTAACATTGAAGCGAGACCATGTTTTGCATAAAGGCAAATATTTCATTCTTGCCCTTAACAATAGCGAAGCTGGAACGCAAAGGAAACCCTTTGTCGGGTCAGATGTCAGAGGTGCAAGAAACTGAAGTGAAAATTAAAGATGCTAGGAAGAAGTTGGGCATAAAGTAAGATGCAAGTGGGAGAAAATAGAATGAAAAAAAATCCCGGATACACTATAATGTATGGTAAATCATTTAGCTGGGACAGGGGAAAAAATTCCAGAAAAAATGGGCATGAAAAAATGTACCAAAATATAATTTTGCTCCTATAACATTTGTGTCGATGGAAAGATCGTTTTCAGGAAATTTTAATAATAAATTGTGTTGCAAATTATGAAAACAAATAACATATGATGGTTATAGTCATACTCATAAAATGTAAAATACTTACTTTCTTGCATAATTAAAAAAGCAGTACCTAATATATTAATTTTGTACTCCATTTTAGACGCCAAAAATATAAACGTTTTCTTTCCTAAAATTAAAAATGGTGTGCAATTAAATCATTTTGTAGCTATTTTAGGTGCCTAAAATATAAATTTTCAAGCCTAAAATTCCGAGGTCCAATGATCAGTGTCCACCACCTGTGATGCCTCTGTAGTTTTAAAACAGGCGTTAAATACTATTAAAAGAAATTAAGACAGACCACTTGCAGTTCTTAGCTTCTCTGTGTTACTTATTTATAACGCATCTCCTAAACACTATGATCCATGACTAACGATAATGAATATGCTAGTTCCCTGAATATATAGCAAAGTGAGACCACCAGGAATATCATCTATCGCGGTAGTGATCCAGGCATAAAGGCCGGTGGTCGGTACAGCAATGAACCGAAATCAGAACGTTTACACCTATGATTGTCGCGTAAGAACATTTACTCGCCATTATCAACCAAGAAGATGATGCCACCTGTGGTGCCTCAGTACTAAGTACGGTGTTAAAAAATGCGGGAACAGCCTACCTTTATTTTCCACACATTTCTGATATCGGCTTATGAAATTAACCATTACCTTCTGCAGTTTTCTATGACAAATACAAAAATTTTCTTCACGAATATTATTTTTCAGTTTATCTAATGTGTGTAGATTTGTCCATATATTTTTTCCTTTAATGCCCTCAGAGGTAAAAATAAGAGGGTGTTGAATCGGTGACCTGGAAAACCACATGGTGTTAGTGAAGACGCTATCGTATAATATTTCATGAATTACACGCAACGAACATGGGCTGTATGTGCGTTTAGGAATGATATTGGAAAGTCGCGAACCTAGTTCCCTCACAGTTAATTCATGAAACATTCTGCCCACATTTATAACAATTAATTAATTCTTAAAAAAAATAATACCAATTGTTCTTTCGCCGCTAAAGGTGCACCACACACTATCTTTTGATCATGCAGGAGTTTCTCCTGAAGCAGGTTATGTTTTTCTAAACTCCAGTGTCGGTTGTTCTGTGAATTAAGATTCGTCTGCAAAGAAAATAAGATTAGGGACGATTCCTCTTCTTGCACACAATACAAAATCCATTTATAAAATTTACTTCTTGATGCAGGTCACCCGGTTTAAGTGTTTGCTTTACAGTCATTTTGTAAAATTTAACTTGAGTAGCTTTGTAGCCAGAAATAGGAAATTCCCGTTTGCGTTTGAGAGGAACGTTCCATACCATGTCACGCTTCTGCTGTGCATACTGTGCGCGGCTGTGTACGCTTTTTATCAAAAAATATTTCCCGTTTCACGAAATTTATTTACTAATCTATGAACTGAATTTCGACTTGGAAGTAGAATATCAGGGAATCTCTTTTGAAACAATCTCCGTACACCACAAAGCGATTCTGTAAGCACATACGTATCGTAAATAAATACTCTGGAATAGAATATCTGATTTGAGTCAAATTAATGTAATTAATACACCCTACTTATTACGCCACCTAATGCATTCTCAGCAACACACAAGAACTCGACCGTGCGTTGCCAGATTTTAACTCGTACTCCGGCCGGCTTTTAAGCGTGGGAAAAAGACGACAACCTCGGAACTGGGTCAACTGCTCGTGGAGCGGTCCCGAGAAGGAAAAATCGCCCAATATTATCACATTATACGATCTCCAAAGCGAGAAAGTGAGGCGCTATGGAAAAGTCACATAGAGAAAGATTTCTGAAAAAAAGAATAATTGTTGCGGCAGTATTAACAGCTTGAATGTCCCTCTAAAGCCAGCAGCGTGTGCTTTGTTTTATCTGAACTGGAATGAATAACATCTGGTACCTTTTGTGCATCATGTCTCTATCCGTTTGCGTTCTTAAAACTATAACTGATACAGATATGAAACATGACCAGTAGATGTCAGTTGTCATCAGCAACAGATAAAACACGATCGAACTCAACATCTAATCCTTCAGATTTCTGATCTCTTATCTGCAACATGCTGTTGACAAGCTGAAGGCGACAACTTAAACCCACCGATACTTTCCTCGTCAGCAGTTCCGCTATTTCACTACCAAGGTGCTTATTAGTTTCTGTCAGCCTCTGGGATTGGCTCCCGGCGTCTGAGCGAGGTTGCATTACACACGTGAGCATTTTGAGCAAAGGGCAACGTCCTGGTTGCTACATATTTGCAGCAGTATAAGTTGTTCACTTGCGAACAATTCTATGAGGGAAAGAACAACCTCATCTTCGCTACTTTTTGGATTATGGTAAATGGGTGAAAACGAAAAATAATTTAAATTACAGCTAATAGAGAACCATCCGCTGAAAAGTACCTTCTTATATTATTCATACAGCAATGTAGAGATATGAGATGTATGCTTATAAACATTATATCATGCTTTAAAACTGTCTGTATGAAAGGCATATGTGCGTTTAATGCCGTAGTTTTCTGAGAATGTGTGCACGAAATTGAAATGTAAATTCCAGAATCTCAAATTACTCATGCAGTGTTCTTACGATCACGTGACATGATTAAGTTGTGTAAGATTTTGCCTTTAATCAAATAATTCCCGCAAGCGTATCTCCTGTTGTCGTTACGTTAATGAAGAAAACCTGATATTTGCAGCGCTCGTGTTGAAGATTGTTTTATTTCGCCCTTACGGAAACCGCGCGAAAAGAATGTGACACACTATTGAGGCAACCTCATGCACATCATCACACCTGCAGTTTTTGTGCAAACATCA